>JTDE01002289.1:0-19851 GCA_014338405.1 Paragonimus skrjabini miyazakii | reverse complement strand
TAGGTAGTAGCGTGTAAATGACTGTGAAACGCGGTTGCAGCTTCCCCGAAAGCCGGCCTTTTTTGCACAACTACTGAGCTTACGCAATGCAAGCAATCCATGAAGAACGATAATGCGAAATTGCTTGTCCACTGTTGATAAGAGAACTTCGCCGAAGTGGCTGGAACATTGCGTTCTATATTCCTTCTTGATTACCAAGACGGTGATGATTCTGTCAGTTCTGTTGGACAATCATTGGGGTAACAGTCGTCACGTTCGATTCACAAACGTGGTTCAGATTCAAAGTTTCCTTTGTATTCTGTATTTATAGCTCACCCGTTGTTGTTAATCAAATGCAAACCATGCTGAACAAGGTGAGTGACCGAGCTGGTTTGTATGAAATGCGCTTTGCACCTTCAAAATGCAGAGTGTTGCTTCAAGACTGGGGCACTTCAACTCCTACTTTCTTCATTATAGGTAATCCGCTTGAGACTGTGGACAGTTTCACATACTTGGGTAGCACTATCTCGTCAGCCTGTAATATTGCTGATGAAATATCAGCGAGGATTGCAAAGGCACGAGTTGACTTTGCCAAACTGCGTCATCTGTGTCTTCGAAAAGACGTCCGATTGTCGCTGAAAGGAAGGGTATATAACGCCTGTGTGCGTTCCATTTTGCTTTATGGTTCGGAAACGTGGCCTGTTCACAAAGATGATATTAACAGGCTTGCTGTATTTGGCCATCGTTGTTTCCGCCAATTGGCCCATATTAAGTGAACTGATCGCGTGAGCAATGTGGCAGTTCGCCGGCGCGTATTCGGGAACGCTCGGGATGCGCGATTAGTTGGTCAACTAATCACGGTACACGGCTTGCGACGGTTGGGTCACGTACTCCGTACGTCACCTGATCGTTTACCGTACCGGGCATTATATACTGAGGCCACCAACAGTTGGGTCAAACCACGTGGTGGTCAGGCAACAACGTGGTCACCTTGACTGCTCCACTGAGCAGAGTGAGTAGGTGTCGCCTGCCTGGATGGGGTCCTCGTGGTCACTCGAACCGCTGGTTAGAGAGGCTATCCGATATGGCAGTGTGTCACAGTCAATGGCGTACCCGCATCCATACCATTTCTAGTTCTTCCGCGTAGTCTTTCATTAATGTTCATACTTCTTAATAGCGTTTTCTTGCAGGATATTCCACGTCACTGTTGAGGTGAGGGGCAGGCCCGAGCCACAGTACCTTTTGGTCAGGCTGATGGCTGCTATGATGATTATGATGAAATGACCTACGAAGCTATTCTTATGAGAAGCTGTGCAGTGGATGTATTTGTATTCCGGTAATTCATCACATTTGGCCCACTGATCACAGTACGTGGTAGTTCCAGACTGGATCCATCGCTTTATACTCGGTAATAATATTGCGGTATTTCGATATCGCTTGGCAGTATCCCTCTCTTAAACAGCATGCAACGAAACAACAATCCATATCTTGTCCACCTTGTGTCGCACACGTCGAATATCCACTCTCGCGATAACGTAAGATTGAAGGTATACTCCTGAACGGTAAACGCTGTTTCGTACATTTCCATCACTACTCCTGGACGTATAAGAACCAGACACAAATTTGAACGTTTCTTAGGACAAATGTCCTTGTGGAAAGTGCGTCACGGTTTAACGTTGCTGGGAGATGTTTCTGCCAACTTCACTGCCATTGTAACGAGTAAATCAATTACGATAGAAAGATGAGTGTATAATTTGAATTACAGATAGCCTAGATTATACACACGGTGAAATTTCACGAATATATCGCAACTTTTTACGATGCGTTCAACGAAATATAGCAATCTGCGTAATTACTGTGCGTAATTAATGTAGTTTTTCAAATTTGTCAGTCTACCGAAAGAACAACTTAGGTTCAATGACAGCAAATTAAAATCCTGCAAATATTCATTCACAGTTATTTTTCATTCTTCAAACGAACCCATTAAAATGAAATGGTGAAACGAGATTTATTGGGACAGACAAACAACAAAGCACCATAAAATTACGCACAACTAAGCAATACTATGCCCTATTTAATTTGCTCTCAAAAACATCTTTCACGGAACACTGTTCGGGACACCTGTTCTCAATTTTCGCTAAAAGAGCAATGCAGAAAAAATCGGATATGATTTACGCTACCAGTTTCAAGTTCACGAGCAAGAAAACTACTGATTATTGTCCACTGAGTGAGAGAGCGAAATAACAGCGCTGGAAAGCTTAGCGGAAGGTCGTAAGCAACGAAGGTGTTTATATCACATTCATTTTGACACTCTTCTTTATGCCATTTTCAATTGAGTCTAAATGGTGAAATCCACTACATGAAATACCGTGTTCTATAGCTCTATTCATCCGAAAAAAGATTTATGGTGCTGTGAGTCAAGTATGATATTAACAGATAGCAGACATATGATTTGACTTCTCTAAAGAAAAAATCCTCTGCAGTCAGAAGCAAGAATACAGTACAGCTGAAAAACAGCCATTCGGAAGCGGTTTGAATGTTTCCTATTTGCAAAAATCGTTATCTTGACTAAACATATTTGAAAAAAATGCTGCAGAACGCTGCAGATAAACAGAATTTGATCATGCAATAGGTAGTTGCAGTAGTTCGGTGATGGATAAGATACCGACGGAAGAAAGTTGACTGGGGGACCGCTGAATCTAACAGTACAACTGCAACAGAATGGATGTCATGCATCAGAGATTGTGTGTCCATGTGCATCCCGGATGGTGTCAACACGCTTACAACTTGCAATACGCTATTCCGATAATGCAAACCTAAAGAACTGTAACAGGAAAGCACACCATCAGGAATATTACGAGCAGGCAAACGATACCGGGCTTGCTTGCTTGCATACAATAAAGTATGGCGTTTTGACTTTGAACAGAGAAATAATTTGTAGATTGCACTCCATGGTATGTTTGACACATGTGCAACTGGAGACCAAAACCTAGAGAAATGAGATGCGCCCTGGTTTTGGTTAACTTAATGGGGTACCGCTCTAATAACACTACGTAGCTGGAACCACGGAATGGATCTATTATTGAGATTCGGCTGAAATCACATTTTGGACACCACGATGCAGATTAGAAATAAATACATATAGTTCTGACTTACGTGAAACGCATCCTCCGAATTGAAAGTGATGGAACAGCGAAAGCAGTGAATTTCATCAGGTACTGACCGTGTTTTAATAGCGGAAATGATGTTTGGCAATTGGTCATTCTGATCCACTTCAACGACCGACTGAGGTAACTCAAAACGAGCGGCATACTGTGGAGCATAGGTGACGACGAGCTCTTCGCCGGCAAAAATTCGTCGAGTGGTCATGAAGAATATACCTTTAGAACCATGTTGAAACGCGACTGCATTAGGCAAGGGGTATTCTGACGTTAACTGATGTAGTGGCTGGCAGATTAGACGTACAAACATCATCCAATTGCACACGGCTTCATCGCCTAGCTTCAAATAACGCGTTGAACTTGGTTGACCATCGGAATCGAGCACTTCCATACGAAATGGACAGTCTGGCTGATGAAGAAAACGTCCATCGGGTAACAATATGGAGAATACGAAGTGATACATAGAACAATGCGCACGTAGGACACGCCGATCAATGTAATTTTCACAGTGTACCTGACGTCTTGTAAGGCATTTGAGGAATTAATCGGCAAGTGCATTTCGAGCATATGTCCGTAATAACACTAAGCAGATAGCTGAAAGATTTGTTATGGTCACATAAGCCAAGTTATTGAATTTGTATCAGATGTGACCACTAAACTAGGTGAGCCAAGTTTTCACCTTACGCTATCGTATGACATACTAAGATACATGTGGGCTGTCAAAATGTTTAGCCAAAAGCTCAGGCAATCTGGAGAAGTGGGGCTCAAATTCGTAATGACGTATGGCTGAAATAGTTAGTGTGGTTAAGACTAGAGCCCAACAGTAGTGTGGCTCGAGATGTCGTTGACAATGACATGGAAAGAGAAATGGAAAGTACAAATGTGTGAAAAACGCGCAAGAAAGCGCAGTATCCACAAAACTGGTAACTTTCAGAGTTTATAACCACTGAGGTAGATGATCACACGCGCTATAACCCGCCAGGTAGGGCTTATATGGCACGTGTCCACATAACAGCCTGATAGCTTTGCGAATTCTTCCAACTGTCAGCTGTCGTTTTGAAAAATGAGCAATGCAGTAGACCGTCCGTCGATGTGGGAAAGAGTATACTATGCGCTTTCGTAAGCTCGGTAACCTGTGGTAAATCGGGGAATTTACGAAACACACGCTGGCAGTCCGCGGTGTTGCTCATGCAATCAGCTCGCCTAGTACAGACAACTGACAGAAGCAATGATGGCCAAATACAGAATGCATATAACCAACAACCGTGAGGATCAGCCAGGTTTTGTCCCCACGGAGCAAGGTTGAAAGCAAGAATCGCTTTCAAAACGCCAAAAATGACAACCATGTGACCTCATAATCGTCATGATTACCGCATAAGCAATATTACAGGCTGATGAGATGGTATTAACTGAGTGGGTGAAGCGACCTGCGTGCAGTAACAGACGCAAAAAGCAGTCCCAGCCCAATCTTCAAAGAACACATTAAACTTGAGATGTACAGAGCGTATATCATACGGACCTGTCATATAACGGAGCCAGCTCAACACGGTCTTCAGAAAAACGAAGTAAAACAATGCTAGTTGGATACAAAATGTTGATTGGATTGCTACTTTTTTAGAATATCGTTCATTACTTAATTGGATAGGAAGGAAGTGATCGAAAGACTTTACTGAACTCCGTCTGAAGTGGAGCACGCTCATGGAGCGCTCTGCATTCAGAGCTGACAAGACGATATCGACAAAATGATATTTATGGGAACCTCCCTACGATAAAGATAATCTACGTCAAAAGGCCGTGTTAAAAATGGCTTTCAGGTTCATAAATACCGCACCCGCTTGCAGAATATAAGAACACCAACGCTTCACTGCTTATCGAACAGTGAAGACACCAGCCATTAGCAAGGGACCAGGCCACAAATCTGCCTGCTCCTCTCATTTTCTTCTCTGTTTTTAATAGCAGCCGACCTGGAAGACGCGTGAGTAACTTGAATGCGGTGCAAACAGGGTCAAAAAATCGGTGGCCATCCTCTGAAGTCTTAGCAACGTTCTTGGAAACAGGAACGACTGCTGATGGATACACTCATCAGGCACTGCTTCCGCTCCCCATACAGAACAGAGTGCGATAAGTCGAGACGATAACCCCTAATTACCATCTTTGAAGACAGCTGTAGAAAGATGGTCAAGACAAGGAGCTTTATTACGTTCCAATAACTTAGTCTTTAAAATCACCTGGGTTTCCGACGTAGAACTGCCGGAAACAGCACACTCAAACGTACTACCTCCGTCAACCAAAATTTGATGAGCTGACTCAAGACAGTTGAAATTTTCGTGTGTTCAGCCTGTGTCAAGTCGTCGAGATTGGTTGTAAGTTTGTGATCCATCTATCTTCACACAGTCTCGCTTACACCTCTCACTGACGGCCAGCGCAAACACGAATGGGGGAAAAGTGCACTCGATTATTATGTGATCTAAATACCTCTTACATCTACTTAGCTCTCAGCCAAAAAGCTTTAGGTTCCTTACACAGGCTCCTCACAAGTTTGTGTTGCAATTTACGGCTGTCCTCTTCGTGTTCGAAGCCAGGGGGACCAGTTAACACGCGTTCATTTGTCGAATCGGCAGAAATTCACTCGTCATTTCTGTAATACTCTGTAACCGACTACTTCCGCACAAATCCGCGTAGCTTTTGTCATTTTTGTCCTGCATTTATCTGAATCACAGCAATGCTTAGAGCCGGGCGGTTTCGCTATCAGTGCCGTTTAATGAGCTTATTATAAACCCTTGTGGTACAACGTCTAACGCACTAGTTTACACCTGCGAGCAGACGACAAAACCAAGCAAGCACGAAAAACAGCATCACTTGAATCGAAGTAGTCAAGCCAAAATAAATGGCGTAGGTTGTCTCTGCTAATTTGTGCCACATGTGGCGTCAAAAGACGTCCGGCTGTTGCTGAAAGGAAGGGTATGTACTGTTTTTGTGCGTTCTGTTTTGCTTTACGATTCAGAAAAGACGACGATACGAACAGACTTGCTGTGCATTACTATCGGTTTGACCACCATTTAGCCCAAATCAGAGGAATTGAGTAATACGGCCGGTGATCAGCGCGTATTCCGGAGCACTCGAGATGCGTGATCAACTGGTCGACCAACCACGTTGCACGGCCTGCGGTGTTTGGGTTACGAACTCCGTATGTTAGCTGAGAGTATATCGTACCGAGTATAACCACGTGGTGATCAAGCAACAAAGTAGTCACGAAACATGAAGACACTGACTATTCTGTTAAATAAGATGGGTAGGTGTCACCTTCCCGGTTGAGAACCTCGCGATCATCCAAAGTGATGGAGAGGAACGCCATCCGAAATGGCAATGTGCCGCAGTCAATTGCGCAACCGTATCTACTGTGTTTCTAGTTCCTTAGTTTATTCGTTTTCAAGTTTTTGACACATTATTCTAAAATATTGTATATTGTCGATGAGACAGACAGCGGTTCGGACCACGACAACCGTGTGTTGCTATGCTTCAGAGTTTGCAAGCGCATTTGTTAGACACATTTGTTCAGTACTAAGGCCAATAATAATTATAATACTATTAATAGTATTTTTATCGTAGAAGGTGAATTTTTAGCTTTTTACACGCTCACACCCTTAACAAAGGAGGGGCCAATAACTTAGTGAGCTACAGTGGTACAATAATAAAAACCCAAATAAAACCTCATAGGCAAATTAGTCAACGGCTACTATCGTTTTCAAATGCAAACGGAAACTGACTACAGTTCATGATTAATTCAAGGATAAGACGGAAGCTAAGCTATGTCAGAAGTAGCAGAACAGTACGACCGAGTGCGTGTAAATGGATGTTTGTCTCTGGAATTGGTTAAAGAAATGGAAGAACATTTGGAGAAGTTCGAGTTAAGAGGAAGAGTTATGTCAGCACAAAATAGAACAGAAACGTTTTCACACGCTTTAAATTGACGGGAAACAATGAAATCAACGAAGTGTTTACAGGGCTAACAGTTCAACATGACAGTTGTTTCGTAACTGACTACGCCATGTTATTACTCAACGTTACCGCACGTGTTAAACAAGGAAAAGGAATAGGCAACAACATTGATCACTTCTTATGGGTGAAAACACCGAAATATTTGGATACGATTTATATGTTCAGTATCAATCACTACTGCATTAGGGGGCGAAGTGTAGATCTGTTGCCAACTTGACAGTTCAAAAAATAAGGTGGGTAAGGAAAAGAGAGTTGGCGGTTGGAGCTTAACACCACATCATCAACACATTAGTTAACCAAGAGTGGTCCCGAATCCTTCTCAATACTCGAAGTAACGAAACGAAAACGAGAAGATGACATCCTGGAGAACGCCCCGACGGACAGCTGTTCGGATGCTACCAAGGATGCGTTCTATGACACTCTCGGTGACCTTCTGAGGCAAACTAAACACTCAGACATCACCATACTAGCGGGCGATTTTAATGCTCAGCTTGGTCGTCTTTCTCTGGATGAGAAGCGGCTAGGAGGTATGTTTGGTGTCCGGGCACAACGCACTGATAATGGCGAAAGACTGCTGCAGCTGTGCGCTTCCCACGGTCTGTATATTTCGAGTACGGCATTCCAACACAGAAAAAAGCACTGTGTTACTTGGAGACCTCCGTGTGCTTCTCAGGCGTGGACACAGTTGGATCATATAGCAGTTAGTTACAGGTGGCGCCACTCTGTTAAGGACTGTCGTGCCTTTTGGAGTAACCACCTGGACTCGGACCATGCTATTGTGCGCGCCCGTTTTGTTTTATCATTTGCCCAGAGGACATACGCTGGTAAATGCAAAGTGTTTAACTGGCATTCGAGCGATGAGGGTGTAAAAAACGCTTACCAGAAAGCGTTGGTGAAGAAGTTGCCCAGTTCGAGTCAGATGAAGGATCCTAATGAACACTGGGAACAAATCGCCGAAGCTATGAAGGTATGCTGCGAACAGGCATGCTCCGATGGGGCTGTTCAGTTGCGACAGAACTGGATTTCTGTCACGTCGATAAACCTTATGAACAAACGTCGCTCGATCCCACCTGGTTCTAAATATGATGAAGACCGTCGAGAACTTAAACGCAAGCTGACTAAAAGCTTGTGCATAGACCGTGAGCAATACTTGGTCGAACAATCAAAAGAGATGGAAAAAGCCTTTTTATCTGGGAATAGCAGAAAGCTTTTTTCCCTGATCCGTGGTTGTACTGGCCGTCAAGTCAGTGTAAGTGAGACCATATGTGAAAAAGATGGTTCACTTATTACCAGTCAATCGCGCCGACTTGACAGGTGGGCTGAACATTTTGAAGAGCAGTTCAGCTGGCCTCAACCAGATCATGTGGACAACGGGACCCGATTGGTCAGTTATTGCATTCCAGACGGTCCTCCGTCGGAAGCAGAAGTGGTCCTGGAGCTTAAGTTATTGAAGCGTAATAAAGCTCCTGGTCCTGACCTCCTCTCTCCTTCTCTTTTCAAGGATGGTGGCGAGAGGTTGATATCAGAACTGACAAAACTCCTTCAGACGATCTGGGAGACTGAGGAGGTACCACGTGATTGGTGCCTATCAACAGTCATTCTCGTTTTCAAAAAGGGGGCCCGAAGTCAATGTGACAACCACAGAGGCATCAGTTTGGTGTCTATTGCGTCCAAGTTACTCACTGGTCTCATTTTACGCCGGCTCACTAAGCCCAGAGAAAGCCAGATACGCGAAGAACAGGCAGGATTCCGATCCGGTCGAGGCTGCGTTGATCATATTTTTACCTTGCGACGGATCTTGGAACATCGGCACTGTCACAGACAGCCGACAATCGTGGTCTTTTTGGACCTGAAGGCTGCCTTCGATTCAGTTGCTCGTAACGTTCTCTGGAGCTGCCTTCTCCGCAAGGGAGTACCAGAGAAATACGTGAATCTATTGAGATCACTGTATGCTCACTCTGCAAGCAGGGTGAGAGTTTATGGACAACTGTCTCGGGCGTTCACCACTTCTAGTGGTGTTCGTCAGGGGTGTCCGATTTCCCCCTTCCTGTTCAATTTTGTCATGGACGACATTCTAGAGGGTGCGCTTCGGGAATACAGTGGACTTGGTGTTGAGCTTCTTCCTGGCGCTAGATTGACCGATCTGGAGTATGCGGACGACATTGTCTTACTTAGCCCCTCTGCCGAAAACATGCAGACCATGCTGGACAGGTTGAGCGACCGAGCTGGTTTGTATGGAATGCGCTTTGCACCTTCAAAGTGCAGAGTGTTGCTTCAAGACTGGGGCACTTCAACTCCTATCTTCTTCATTGCAGGTAATCCGCTTGAGACTGTAGACAGTTTCACATACTTGGGTAGCACTATCTCATCAGCCTGTAATATTGCTGATGAGATATCAGCGAGGATTGCAAAGGCACGAGTTGACTTTGCCAAACTGCGTCATCTGTGGCGTCGAAAAGACGTCCGGTTATCGCTGAAAGGAAGGGTATATAATGCCTGTGTGCGTTCCATCTTGCTTTATGGTTCGGAAACGTGGCCTGTTCACAAAGAAGATATTAACAGGCTTGCTGTGTTTGACCATCGTTGTCTCCGCGAGTTGGCTCATATTGAGTGGACTGATCGTGTGAGCAATGTGGCAGTTCGCCGGCGCGTATTCCGGAACGCTCGGGATGCGCGATCAATTGGTCAACTAATTACGGTACACAGCTTGCGATGGTTGGGTCACGTACTCCGTATGTCATCTAATCGTTTACCGTACCGGGCATTATATGCTGAGGCCACCAACAGTTGGGTCAAACCACGTGGTGGTCAAGCAACAACGTGGTCACAAAATATGAAGGCCCTGACTACACCACTGAGCAACGTGGGTAGGTGTCGCCTGCCTGGATGGGGTCCTCGTGGTCACTCGAACCGCTGGTTAGAGAGGCTATCCGATATGGCAGTGTGTCACAGTCAATGGCGTACCCGCATCCATACCATTTCTAGTTCTTCCGCGTAGTCTTTCATTAATGTTCATACTTCTTAATAGCGTTTTCTTGCAGGATATTCCACGTCACTGTTGAGGTGAGCGGCGGCCCGAGCCACAGTACCTTTTGGTCAGGCTCATGGCTGTTATGATGATGATGATGATGATGATGATCCTGGAGAACACCAGCTGTTAATGAGTAGTTGGATAAACTTACTAATCGGTGGTAAAAAGGAATCGTTCAACGAACCGACGGTTGAAGACCGAGTGACAGACTGATTAAGAACTTTAAGTTACGTCTTTGTAGTTGTAGGTCGCAGATGACAAACCTGGAAATTATGAACTAAGTACGTGATCACTGAATCGACTTAAACATGTAGGTATGACATAATGCTTGCATGGTAACAGAAACAAAAAATGACTGCTAAGATGGATGGAAAAGATGGAAAATACAACAGAATGCAGTTACGACAGGAAAACTTACTAACCACTCCGGATGAGCGCCCAGTTCGTCTTCACTGATGGTGGGTGCGACCAGTGGGCCGTAGCGTGTTAAAGCACGCTGCCGTTTGAGTACACGAATACGAGTAGAACCAGACTCGTCGACCAATCGCATGCAATTCGGTTTGGACAGCCTAGCGTAAGAAGTGACCGGAGTGTCCGGTTGTTCGACTATCGCGTGATTCGGACAACCAGACGAGCCGCACATCGTACGGCACATAGGACACCAGAAGTTATCTAAATGGACGGACTTAGATTTTGAATCCGAAAATAAAGGGTCGCAGTCCGCACTGTATACAATTCGTACGGTATCAGCATTCTTCTTCGTTCGATTAGGTGGTTTCCTACTAAACGCGACATCCGACTCCAGCTGCTCCGGGGTTACCTCATGCGGAACAAACCAAGGATGGGAGATGGTAGCGGCGGTGGTGGTAGAAGACACTGCATTGTTAGTCTTCCTCACATCTGCAACGTGGGCTGTCAATTCCGGAGTTGTGTTTGATGTGTAGGCTACATCACCAGACTTAATGGATTGCATAACAGGTTGGAAAGCAACTGTGAAGGGAGGCTGATAGTTCGTTGGAGTCGATAGCACTCCTGTGTCCAAGTTGTCTCGATTCAACTGGTTTGTAGACTGACTGGACTGTTCGATCGATTGAAACACACTGACCTCGCCACATTCACAGGGAAGATTTGACAGGACTAACGAAGAGACAGGGAGGTGCGGGAGGAACGTGGTTTGGTCAAATGCGTTCGAAGTGGACAGGGCAAACGCGTTGTCGCCTTGACTACTGGTCAGAGGAACCAACATCTGATCAGTCTGTAGCAGTCTGAACGAAGTAGGTGTCCCAAACGATGGGCCAGTAAAGTAGACCGAATCGGATTTGAAGTCCGGTTCGAAAAGTTTGTCCCCTGTGTAGCAAGTAAAACGTACGCTAATGGATTAGAAGCAAGGAAAAATAGGAGCCGAATCAGCTAAACACAAATCCGATTATGTTTCAAGCTCTACACAACGCCTGCTTGGCTACCGAAGCAGAAGTAAAATGATACCGCTAAGGATCATGCCCGTGAAACATCGGTTAGCGTTCAATTATCATCAGTCAGTACAAATTAGTGTTTGCAGGGAACTGACTAATAATATTCAGTATTACGGAGTCCATTTTTTTCGTCCAAACCTGTATCCCTCCTCTAGAAAGCGATATCATCTAATCAGAACGAGCGGAATTGTCCAGGACAGTCGAGGTAACCTCTGCTATTTTTTTTACTTGTTCAGCCTTTATTCCGCTATGCTCATTGGTGGCCTGAAGACCCTAACTATTATTCTCGGTAGCTGTCTTTCGATTTTCTGATTCGAGGATGTTTGTAGGTCGCTATGCACCATATAAATAACTTGTAATTTCCTCCCTGTCGCGCACGATGTTTAAGCGGTACAAGGCTGCTTTTTGCACCCGTCGTTTGGTTTTTTTTGGTAACAGGTAACGAGGACAGTCGTGTTATTTTCGGGACCAAGATTTTTCGTGTAACTTATTACGAGGAAAAGAATCCGATTTTTATCAAGCGCATTACGATACCGTGGACGAACAAGAGTATTCTTTCGAGGGCTTACAACACTCAGCAACAACAATGATGTAGTACAAAGCCGTTCACCTTCACTAGCCTTATTTAAATTTACCATAGACAAAACAATGATGGATTGTCTTCGGTGCTCAGACAGCTAACGTAGACTTTTCACCTGACAGAAGGTTGAAGGACCCTGACTATGCTGATTATAAGGTGCTATTGGTTGACAAGTTTCAACATCTTGGTAACATCTCGCACTCTGATAAATACCTATGTGGCTGGAAGATTTATTGCAAAGCAAATCTTCAATACGTACACTTGCGCTTTCATAATAAGGTAACAAAAATTGTCTATCAGTTGGAGTAAATAGCAAGTTACACCAACAACGGCGGGAGCGATGAAAGTCGAGAAATAGTCCTGGTACCACAGTCAGGACCGTCTCCGTCAACACAAGTCCCCTTTGGTGACAGAGAGGCATCTGACCGATGTCCGACTAGTGCGCATATAAAATAGCTATAAGAGCAGCATATAACTAAAGCTGCCAAACGCGTCATTTGGCTTAGAGAACATAAACCGTCTTAGATATTCGACCACCGATGCTTGCGTTCCACCATGCAAATAAAGAAACTAGATCAGGAAACGGGTAGTTTGTAGAGAGGATCAAGCGAATTCCATCGTTCAGTCTTCAAAGAGGACTGAACTAAAGTGGCTTAGACGTGCACTACGAATGCTAATTGATCGCCCGGCATATTGAACACACCCCGGCGAGACTGTAGCCCAGTGCAAGCCATAAAGTGGAAGGAGTACGATTTGATACTGGGAAGTGAGGACAGTTACCACCAAGACAGTCATTGTGTGTAGGGTTCATTTCTTAGGTGAAACAAATTGTGATTCACAATTTATGTCTGAATACGTCAGGGAATATGACTACAAGTCGGGTTCACTGACTTGAATGCTGCTCTAAGTTGGGCAAGCTATCAGCGAGATAGAGAAGTTTAAATAACCAAGGCAATGAAAGCCTCAAACTATTTTACACACGCTGTCCTATTCACAATTGCAAGGTCATACGACAGTTAAGCATCCATTTAAATTAATGATGTCAGCTTACCGATTGATGGGCAAAAAAAACAGAACTGGCACACAAACAGCCTTGATCCTCCAATCCTAAAAAGTAACATGTAGGATTAGCCACCATCCTGAGGACAGCCGTTCAAGAGTGATCGGCCCCAATAAACGGAGAGGATGGTGTGTGGACACCGTAAAAATCAAGAACCAACATCAACAATAAAAGTTTGCACATTACACCCGCTCTTCTCACGGGAATCCCTCAAGAGCTTTCACAGTCACTGTTTACTTCGAACGAAAAAACAATGGATATAACGACAGTCTTGAAAACAAGCTAGTTTGCGGTGATGCACCATCAGGTTAATGACAACACAATTGTGTAGGTCCAAGTGTTAGGGTACGAGCAAAACTATTTGGAGATTTGAAGCATATAACGCAGTCAATGGAGTTGACACGGACAAAAAATGATATTGATATGCAATTACGGTTGAGCTAAAATCGGAAAAGTGGAGCGTGATGCGCTGAGGTTGCCATGGCTGTCCGTTGACAATCCTGTTATGAACGATTGGTTCACAATTAGTACACAGATGGGGAACTTACCGCAAACAAGAAACATCGCCAAAACCGATTATCAAAAAGGGTATTGCCATAGCTGACAACGAATCGAACCAGTGTTAGAGTCATCACTGGGTATCCGCAACTGCATACTCATCACATAATCTACTTTATATAACAACTGTCTGTGGAAGACAATCGTGAAATCTACACTCGCCCAGTGGCAGTAAGTTAACCACCTTACGACATATTCTTTTCCCGGACTGCGGGTCTTGTGATTCACAAGGCCGGTGATGTTTAGAAAAGGATGACTGACCGGATTCAGTAGCTAACAGTGTTGCCGTTGTGTAAGTCATCTGTACAGAGGAAACTTGGTGAAGCGGGACAGTACAAACTGAAGGAAAATAGTCCCGTGGATGCTGTTTTACTCTCGTCAAAACTTTCGACAGTAACACATCAGTCGTGCACAATGACGCCCAAATGTCACTTAAACATATAGCGAAGAAGACGTAACAGTATATCTAAACTTAAACATTCAGCATAAATCCTGCCAACAAACAACGGGTTCCAAACTGATTCATTGCGTCTGCGGCGATGGGCATACAGTCTCAAAAGTACACAAACCGGCCAACAGCCGAAAATGCAACATTACTGTAGATTCATACCGCGCTCTGGAACTGCAAAACGCATCCCTAAGAACTTGACGGAGCTGTTTCACAGTTGGAGAACATCAACATCTCAGATTTCCATCAGACGAATAAAACACACCGGCGTTCAGTGGGTGTTGCAGGCAGTCTTTCAGTATCTGTTAGTAATCAAATAAAAAGTGGGAAGTTTGGAGGCACGTGACATATGACGCTAAATCTGCCAGTTTTCCGATTACACTAACCTGAGATGGAGTATAGAGATACAATGCAGACAGTATGTAGGCAAATTTGTTTAGTACACTTAAGTACTGAGGTGATGCTAAAAGTGAAGACGGGTCGGTCAAATCGAGTGCCCCATTCGAATTGAAACAAACGGCAACTGTTGACCAGCGGAACGTGTAATGCTCTCGCAACAGTGGCGAACGGTGAATATTTTGTCAGTACATTCTCGTTCTGGAAGAAGCCCTGATTGATTTTTACGGAGTCTGCCCTCCAAGATGCCAGGAACGTTAGGACGATAGTCACGACTAGGATTCAGCCAATCACACTAGGGTTTTCACAGATTTTCCCTTAAAGTGGGAAATACCGACTGAATCCTAGCCAGAGAGCAGTCTTTAGTAGTCCATCAAAGCGGAAACAACTAGTGAAGCCCTTTCTAAGAAGTCACCACAACATGGTTATCTGAGCAAGCAACCGATAGATAATTTCACATGAAACAACATTATTGTGCGACGGGATTATAATAAAAGCAGGAAGTCAACTAAATTTTCATTTAAAGTATACCGCCAAGCGATCTTACCTGCTGGACTCATGGGTAATTGTGTTGTAAGCCTCGTCGACAGTTTCGCGGACAGATAGACAGATTCAATGGGTCATATGAGCTGGAAGAAACTACCTGACTCCATTCCAACAATTCTCCCAGTTAACCAAGCTTTACGATCGGCAATCAAAATAAGTTCTAGCATCCTACGAATATCCCTTCGATTTTTTTCATGTGAACTGGCAAAAGGAATGATCTGGCGTCAACAACTCGAAAGATATTCCAGATATTATACGTTCGCTGTGTTGGCCATTCAACATACCGGAAAGTGCCTACTATATGAGTGTATCTATAATCTGTCTACAACCCGACCGTTTATTAGTAAATCGTATTTTCATTAGTTAAGCTTAGACAGAGATTTACCTAAGAATCCATCCCTTCTACGGTTTCTTCTAAACAAAGTTTCATCATAATTAAGCATGAGTGTTAAACAATGATAATTTACAACCCCGATCCATAGAGCAAAATTTCCAATGAGGCAGAAAAAAGCTATTTCGCCATAAACCACACTTATTTGGCGAACAGTTTTAGAAAATATGGTGAAAATTGACCACTTCGAATACATTTGATCACGCGCATAAAAAATAGCAGCAATTCTTATTCTACCCGCCGCCTTGTTATGTGTAATGGAAGTAAATCGTTTAACATAGATTACTGAAGACTTGGGAAAACCTGATGCTGAATCACTTTTACAGATTACCTCAGGATTACTGTATGCAGTCCTGTTGAAAACTGGACAGTTAAACACCAAGGCTAATTGGTGCGTTTAAATCTTAAAAAAGACTCACCTAAATCTGAAGCCCTAATCCATTCAGGTTCGTAACAGACCTTACCTTAAAAGACTAGGAAGCAGGATAGCAACTAACACAGGAAAACAAATTAAATCACATGTAGGCAAAACTCATAGATGCAGCCCTACCTGGTGGAGTGAACAGCTCATTGGTATTAGCATCTGTAATATCGCCAAGATCAATCAGATATTCGTGAGGCTCACTCATAATGAATGGCGACAGACGCGACGGGAACGATGATGCAGATTCATGCAAATCAGGATGTACAAATAGTAGGGCAAAATTCCCGTGGACCACTCAAGCTGTAAGAATCAAGCTAAAATGTAAGATGTACAAAAATAAGTATGCTGGTGTGAAAACTAAATTCGTTCACGATAGTGGTTCGCTTCTAGAAAGTTACAGAAAAGTTACAGAAAAATCACAGTTTAGAAAAGAGTGCTTCCAGACCACAGTCTGGATATTATCTGTGGTGAATGTGATACTGACATTAGCCGCGAGCTTTAAATTACGCCGGAGGGCAACACTGGGGTTTAAACGGATTGAATACGGTTTCGAAAGAATAACTTCCAACCTTGTGATTGACAATCAAATGGACGATAGTAGCATAAATAAAGGTACCCGCATAATGTGTGACGTCACGGAAATACATCCAAACCACATCCAGAGGTTTCCGGCTGATGAATTTCTGAGTCTGAGGGCCGACAACGTTTGGTATTTTCAAGCATCTTGGGTCCAAATGCATTCGTTACTTTGAGTCACTGCCGAGGAGAGTGTGGAGTTCTGCTGAAGCCCGGAGAAGCCTCATCGCGAACAAACTCGTAAGCATGAAACTAGTAAGACCTTAAATAAGTAAATTTCCTGTGACATGCACTCTACCAAAGATTAACGAACTGGGTGAAGAGGTAACAACACCAAATCCTTATAAGATAAGAGGAAAAAACATCTCAATAGAGTGTACCAGTTTGGCTAAGGTTTTGTAAAGATGACTAGTGTTTTTGAATAGCCATCCACAAATTCAGACGAGAATAAGATAGAAGACGTATTAACCATATTGAAAGTGAAACATTTTGGTTGCGACAAAAAACCTCAACAGATTTCTGTAGAACGCGAAAACCCGGGATCGATAGAAACTAATCCTATAAGGTATGGTAATAATAATAATAACAGTAGTAGACCACACGGGCTTAAAAGTCCGATGGATAGCACGTCGAAAGTACTCCAGCTTCTCTCAAAAAATATAGGATCTTGATGCAAGGTGATGGCTTGCGTGCGTTGAATACCATGTGAGCTGAACCTGATAATAGTGTAGTAAAACAATAAAACGGCACAACGTATAGGAAAATGGATAGGCGATGAAAAATATGGCAACAGCAAGGAGATAAAAGTTTATGAGTTTGGACCTCGACGCGATCTGACAGCCAACGCATCTCGACAACCTGTTGAACCCAAGTGGAATATGTGCTAGTCATCTCGAATTTCATTCGTATCGGGCGAAATAGTAGACAATGGTCTCGGGGACACAGTTTTCTGATTGTCAGGGTTAGAAGTTGTAAGAAGGTTGGCATCATTTGCGGAAAAAGTGTAAGTCCCAGAAAACCGTCAACCAACAGCAGCCTTGCAGCACAGGCTTTTCAGTCAGACGTATGTTTGAATATAGACGTAGCCATTTTTAGTAGTTAGGTTCATTCCCCTCACATTCTTTTTTTCAATCGCTTCTCATATAGGTTTTTTCTTCTTTTTTCTTCTTCGTGGTTGTGTGGCAGTTAAGCACCAGTGTGAACCACTGATGTATTGCTGTATATGATGATGATGATGACGTGTATGGCCCAACCACGACCAAGGCGAAACCCAAGTTGCTCCCCACAAGCATGTTCTTTACGGGTTTCGGTTAGTCTACGAAGTACAACAGCTGCGAGTAACGTTGACACAGTAGGAAACAAGCTGAACCCTCTGTGATTTACACACGAAGTACGTGGGCCCTTTTTAAAAATGGGGACGATGTTAGCTAAATCCCAGTCATTTGAACTGCCTCATTGATCCAGACTTTCTGAAGATAATCCATCAGGTCATTGCTTAAGGTTAGGGCGGGAGTGAGTTCGTCTGGGTCAGTTTCCTTGTGACCTTCGAGAAACTTGATCTCGAATGGGACCTCTGTTCCCGACGGCGGAGAAACCTCAGTAGACCAATGAGCACAGACAGAGCCCGAAGGCATAGTCAGTGGCACGGCTGGCCAGTTGGACTGCTGTTGGGAGTGCTCAGCCCAGCGTCCTGAGCGTCGTCACTGGTTATGGATAGGCTGACCATTGGCCTCGGAGATTACCTCCCTTACACCTGGCTCGTTGCTCGAATGAGATGGAAAGGAATTCGAGTATTCCCAGTGGAAGCGGCTTGTTCCATTTCGACAGCGCTTTGTGTCCACTGGACCTAGTGTTCGTCTCGTAGTTGCTTCCGGAGTTCCAAACGAGTAGCCCTGCGGGCCGAGTTATACTCACGGTTGGATGGATTATTCCGGCGAGAATCGAGAAGTTCTAGTGGTCTTATAGAGACCCAGCAGTTGAAAGCTGAACAATTAATAATACCACACGAGGCAGTACCGCACTTACGCACTACACGCCATATATGTGCCTAATTTGTTTTAGTGTCGTCGGGTGGGTGGGGGCCTCGACTAGAACCAAGTGTACACCGGTAAGCCTAAAGCGCCTATGTTACTGCTAGTTTAGACACGTTAATTTGTGGTTGACGGTGAAGTGGCCTCCCACCAATGCGCAAAGCGAACTTGGCACATATCAGTGAATGATCTGAATCCACGCAGATGTTCTGAATTGATCAGTGATCATGGAAACATCCACGTCACCAGTGGCTGACTGTCATTCGGCTGGTCTGTATTCACGATTCACTCGAGGACGGAGGTCACCAGGTGACGTACGAACGTCCGGAACGTCGAAGACTAGTACTTGCCAGAAACAGGCAGTTATTAGGGCACGGCTGCAACAGCCGTTCACCGTTGTTTGCTCGACGAGTACCGTACGAGTGTCGATCACCTAAATCACGCCCTTCAGCACTTAGTCTGCCGACTCGAGCGACCAAATCTCCAGCCAGTACTACAACGTCCAAACGCTACGCCGTGTATAGAAGGTTAGTGAGCTAGTGGTAAAAGCCATCTTTGGCTACATCTTGACTAGTCTGTGGTGCATATGTCGCAACAACAAACGGACGGCGTTCGTGTTGATGTTTTAATCGTACCTTTGAGTCTGACAGCACACAGGCGACCGTTGACGGGTATCCAGACAAGCAGCACCTTCTCTGCGTATGTGCTTAGGTCAATTCTAACACGGGCCTGATTAGTGGCTTGAGCCCCAGGATCTCCAGACAAACGCATATTGTAAGCGCACGTTGAAGTGGCTCACGAGGATTGAAGATATAGCATCGCGCTGGTTTCCTGAGGATGTATTTCAGCAAGACAACAGCCATTGATAGTGAGGATCTCGGAAGTATGCACAAAAGCTGTCTGCTGACCTATTTGCATGTCTTCAGAAATTAAGGGTGTGTAAGCTTAAGTGGTTTTCGAGGAAGGGGACGAATATGGGTTTGTTTCCTACTAACGAAAAAAGCTTGGTTTGATATATTATCGTTCTGGCTATGACTTTCGTCCCCAGCAGCAGATAAGGTAGGTCTCTGGAATGTTTATGAAGCCGGAATTGGGAATTCACCAAGGAAAGAGGTATTTAACAGGAGCGACAGATTGGTTTGGTGCGGTAAAATGTGACACGGAGAAAGCCGGCTTCCGAACTGTAATAGGGGGACATGA
>JTDE01002288.1:91908-102614 GCA_014338405.1 Paragonimus skrjabini miyazakii | reverse complement strand
TACTTGAAAACCTCATCGCCCATCTTATTATTTTAAGCCAGCGTTATATACGGTTATCTTGGAGCCTTAGAACAGTCTGTTATAAGTTGTCTGATGTCACCGTCGTTCACTGACGTCAGTAGCCAAATGTCAGAATGTAGCACTCGTATAATTGTAAGTCCAAGAATAGATGGACCTGAGCTTGAAACTAAAAATTGACAATCCATAGGACTAGCATGGGGCAACTTCACCGATACGGTGCGGCAGCCTATAAGAGGCAATGAGTGACCAGTAATACCACGAATGTTAACTTGTGTAGGCTGCAAAACGACATCAGGATAAAATACAGCTAGGTCTGAATGTGAAATAATTGATTCAACGCTACCGATCTGAACAATAAAATTGAGACATTTGCCAGAAGCAGACACTAATGTTTTAAAAACATGAGAAGTGTTTTGGGGCAAAATAGATAAAGAAAGAGTAGAAATGTCATCAGTTAATGGTTGGGCATTCGGATTTGAATTTGTCGTAAAATAACATAAACGTTTAGACTTCGAAACCGACTGAATAGAACCCAATTTGTCACAGACGAAGCACTTTGCCTTTCTGTCCTGTGCTTAGTTCCGAGGTTCGCACGCCCAAAGTTTCCCCAGCCTTATGTTAACGCGAATCGGAAATCACAGTGAGAAGACAGTGAATCTGCAAACAAACTCACCGTTCACAAGCGTACTTCGTCGCAACGATTAAGGGCACTAGGGAGTCGGACGTGAGAGAACCTTAGGCACAACCACACGGCAGCCGCCAGAGAGGACGAATGTCGACGGAAATTCCAGTCGACTTCCAGAATTCAAACAAGCGTTAGACTGGTTGAGCGGCGTTCCCAACGGTAATAGCTAGAACACTGTTATCCTAGTGAATGTAGTCTACAGTAGTAGAGATGGCGAGGATTCATTATACAGCAACGAGTAAAACTGCGATACTTATGCTAACACTTTAACTTTGATATTAGTGGTTTGTAGTAAATTTACATTCACAAGGTAGTGTGAACCAGCGCGGCGGTACTGGCAAGATAACCCTCACGTCGCGGGGAGTGTAGGATTTTGGGGACGTTGAAGGTGATCTCACTACGTCTTTGTGGACATGAATACGTGTCCACAAGATGCGCATTTCCCAAATTGTTGTAGAACTGAGTTCGCATTACTCCCTCCCGAAAACTAAACGGATGGTCTTGGCACGCGAAAACCAGTACGCGGTTTGAATGTGTTATCTTGTTTCGGCCTTGGATCGTTGCCTTTAGAATAATTGCACAAAACAACCTCAGTAGTCTTCGTGACTTGTTTTACATCCTCATACTGTTCACACACCTTACGAAACCTGAAATATTTGATCATAATGGAAGATAAGTTTTTGATGTAACTCTGGCAAGCTAATACCGGCAATCAACCGATCACTAACTAGATGCTGTATTCACACCTGGCTGCTTGTGTTTGCAATCGTAGGACGAAATCACGAATCGACTGAGATCCTGACCGAATTAACACATTGAGCGTGGCACTTTCAACTGCTACAAAATTCACCAGGTTGAAGCGTTGGAAGAGTATTTTCTTTAGCGTGGGATAAGAACAATTGATTGGTGACTCCGGGCAGCCAAATTTTTGACAAGAACATAAGCTTCCATGCCGATGAAATGTAGAAAGGAAGCAACTATCTTCTTCTGGTCCACCTAAGATTTTATGAGGTACCAAATGTCAAACCTCTCCAAATAAACCTCCAGTCCTCGAGCATTTGAATTAGTGGATAATCGATCCATTCCATTAATTATCGTGAAAGTGCGACGCCAAATGTAATTGGATTTGAACCATATAAGATAAGGTTCGAACGTATAAGAATCGCAAAACACAGTTAGGGACAACAACACAGAACGTATATTATCGAATCTTACATATCAACCAATTGTACAGGATATTGGAATAGTAAAACGATTACATAACAGAGTGAAACAAAGCATGTCAGTCATATTCATCACAGTAATCCTTGACTTGTAGTTCATCTGCTGAATGTATCTGTTCAAGTCTCGCAGACAAAATCCTCCTGGTGCAACCACGTACCACCTAGCTCGCATTTCTGTGTCTGGGCAAGATGTGTTGTCTTTCCAGTTTCAAACCTCTCCTTATGTTTACACGTGTAAGACGGCCTGATGGCTTCTTGGTTTCACATTGTTCGTGACCAGTGATAGCCGCAAACCATGGGCGGGATAATGTGTGCCTGTGAGGGGGATGCGAGATAGGATGGTACAGACACCAGTAGTGTCAGACGAGCTGGGTTTGCCAGCCGTATCGGGTATGAAATGAATGAACATGGCTGTTTATCGCAGTCAGTTTACGGTTAGGCATGTAGGGTGAAAAGCCACAAAATGTCAAACGGCGTTGAGATATCAAATACGATGTTTCAACGCGGTTATTAGTGCAGACAGAAAAAGTGCGTCAAAAATGTGTCAGTTATTTGTCCTGTCAAGAGGACACCTACACTGCCACCGCACACCCACATCTTGCGTGGGAGCTACAGGCCCAAACGACAAATCCCTTATGGTGCGCCTATCATCAACCTCAATGGCTTCACCCACGGACGACGGAAGTAACCTAAGTTTTGCTTGGACACACCTGCAGTTAAGTACGCCAACAAGTGTCGTGATTGTCAGGCACGACTGAGTTGTAGCATTCAGGTGTCCTTCAACAAAGATTTCTTTGACAAAAGTTGTGTCTAGATCTCTTTCAAGGGAAGCCTCAGTTCTGACAAAGCATGCTGGGGTTTTCAATCACACTGGAACCACCCTTAGTCATACGCACCTGTTACCACAGTACGTCCTAATGCAAACGCCACTGTAACTTGATGTGGGCTGTCATTTTGACACTGGGATTATTCATCAAACGATGGTGCTGACTTCGACAACTCTCTTCGCCACACCGGTTCTTACCCGACAATCTGAAGGCCTGTGTAACACATTCTGGCACACGAAACAGACTCCGAGTCGTCATGCACCGGATCATCTCCTAGGTACATCAAGCTTGATGAACCCGGAACATCCTTCAAGGCTGTGTACAAGTCCGCACAATCCATAATTCACAAGATACGACCTTGTGGTAGCAAATCTCAAAGTCTTCGCTAATTCTTTATCTGACTCTTGCCCTCCAGTCACACTTCGATGGATTTGATTACGAGCTTCACCACTATTCTCTGCAAGTTGGCTGTACCTACCCCGCGCTGCCCCCGAGCATAACGAACCGGACTCTATGTGTTCGACAAATGTCCGCTCGCGCTCCACGAGTTATAGGCTAGGGGTAGCCCCTTCACTACCTGTTCCGATGTACTCAAAAAATTTAATTCAGCTTCGTAGTCCATCTGTTTGGGAACGGCACTGCGATTTTTCATGCAAACAGACATTTGTATCAGTCCATCACCAGTTTTTGGAATTCGTAGAGCATCCCTCAGTAGCCCATCGATCGGAGATCCTGCAACATGATACAACTGTCCACAAGGACCTTGCAATACCTCCCTGACCTTCACGTATCACACTGGTGGTGGCAACATTATACAGTCCTCAATTGCCTCACGAGCTCTTCTCTGAAAATAATGCAAAAGGTGGAGCATTCGCTGACCATATTCTACCAACCCAGCTTCGACAAAATACACATATGGCTTCGTGAACCTGAAGCAATTAACCTGATCGCCGTTAATATAAATGATCTTGGCCGTTAGCAAATCCGAGAAATTCAGCAAAGGTGAGGGAGATTTCAAGCTTATAAAGAGAAGGATACATTTGATTCTGACAACCCGCCACATATTGCTCGAAACGAAGGCCTACAGGATTCTGTGATTCAACCAAAGACAGTATCTGATGTCACTCCGACCCTAAATCGAGCGATACACTTCTAGACGTCTCAAGATATTGTCTGGCTACCATTACTTGTTCTCTAGCCTGCATCAAAGCCTTCTCCAATTCCAACTCTGGCTAAATGCTCATTTACCTTAGCGATCGGAAGGACTGACTGAACATTGACATTACTGCGAATGCTAGCCCCATCATTCAAAGACGTGCTTATCAAAGCGAATACCGATGATATCAAACTGTTGGACTTGCTTCTCCTTTATCATGACGTTAGGAGCCATTGAGCGTCGCCGCATTCTTAACAGATCTGGCCCAATTATTCAAAAAGAGATTTCAATCACAAAAAAATAGGCTGATTACTGTTACGACCTAAACCGTCTTCGAGCATCACGAAGAGGAAAAACGACCACCGAATTCAGGACAGGATTTTGATCGAAGGTTCCATGGTACTATTTTGCAAGCAGTAAAGTGCGTGAAACAAACGGATGCGTGCCTCGATTGTGACGGTCGGTATCAATGAAAAAAATGCACCGTAAACCACGAGTCGACTGCTGGATGTTGAATAAATATTACAAAATGAACATACACATTTACTCCTTCAGTGGTAATAACTTTAGTTGAAGACCAGAAGTGTAGCGTTTTGCACAGTATTTTGTATTCCACAATTTTCACATACCTCAACTTCACATGTACACCCAATGTTTAAATCATGTGAATCGAACGAACTAATGGTAATTACCACTGTAATGTGCGATCGGAACCAGCAAGCGCGCACGGGTTGAATTTGAATTGTGTAACAGGGCGTGCTGTTAGGCTGTCAACACTGTTTTGGTTTTCGTTTACGTAAGTCGTGTGCATGGCTTATTGGGCCTCAGGCTCATGCTTGCCTGTGTTGTTTCCTTTTACAGGACT
Organism: Paragonimus skrjabini miyazakii; assembly: GCA_014338405.1. Classification (NCBI taxonomy): domain Eukaryota; kingdom Metazoa; phylum Platyhelminthes; class Trematoda; order Plagiorchiida; family Troglotrematidae; genus Paragonimus; species Paragonimus skrjabini miyazakii. The sequence goes on along the minus strand of JTDE01002288.1, from coordinate 97,837 downwards.
GTTGTTGGAACCTCGGTTTCGGGACAACGTTGTCCCCAGGCGTCTCCACGTTGCTCCAAAGTTGGTCCGCAACTTTGTCGGATGATCACAGTAAAGACGGCCGGCTTGTCTGTTACAATAGAGATTTCACCTCCAAGGTCACCAGCCTTGAGTTATGTCTGTGATTCGTGTCGTTTGTGTAATTATTTCTAGGGAGTTGTAGGCTAACGGAATCGACCATTTATTTCAGCACATTTTCGAATTCATATGTCGTCGGAATGATCTCCGTTGCGATCTCAAAATCCCTTGGGAGCAACACGGCAGACCGTGTCCATTGGAAACCTTCATTCGGTGTGGTGAAACTCTAACCAAACGCACCTTTACGAACTATTGTGAGCCAGTTGCTTTCATTTTAATCATACTTTGACCTTGTATTCACACCTAAGTTTTATATAGTGTTTAGATAAACTACGGAGTCATTGATTCCTGCAAATAATTAACCTTTTACATAAATTTGTAGTTGATCACCAAAATTACACCTTGCTGCTTGAGTTTGGACTAGAAGCACAAACGCATGAAACTCTTAACTTTATTTTCTCATCAAAATATGGAAGTTCGTTCTTTGCACAGCTTCGGAGTTGACTTTCTGAACATACTTGTGTAGCAGATGCTCCAAATAATCGTAAGTAATTGAAAGATGTGAATCGGGAAACGCGCCGAATTCTTGCCAGTGACCGTGGGGAAATGCAGTATTTTTCCTTCCCTCTCATATTTTTATGGGTAACACGAGAAATTTCAGAGTGTTCCCGGAAATCTTTGATTTCCCTTCAACTTAAGTGGATGTTCAGATTTCACGAATTGCAAAAATCCGTCGTAAGAAATAGTGTGCCCACGACGCCAGTTGTGGTAGTTAGAAATACGTAATGGTAATCGGAAATGTACTTAGCCCAAACTCAGAGCTAGTTTCTACTCATTAGTAATAACACAGCACGGTAGCCAACGTGATCTTAATGTAATAAGTATTCTATCCATGCAGTAAAACAACAATAACATACAACGTTCCGTTGCGAATTGTAATAACTATACTTACAGATGCCTTTGGTAGATCAGTCGGACTAGACAATGTTCACATCCGATGAAGCACACCAGGTGGAAGCAAATAGGCTGCACAATGACCTCCAAAACAGTAAAACAGTATGTACCAGTGAGTATGTTCAGTTAACTTGCAATATTTTGGAGGAGTTTTATACTAAGGGGTCAAGTACAGATACGGGACATCAGAAACAGATGAAAGGAATTTTTTGACAAATTCGGCTGCCTCGTGATACACTCAGTGTGAGTTTGAATAGTTAACGGATGGTCCAATACCCGGGGACTAGCTTCTTCTACTGCTTATTCTCGTTAACTCCATTACGATTCGTTCTGTTGCCGGCGAGTTTGGGGGTTCGAAATGCAACGCTAACATCGACAATTAAGTGACAACGTGCCAAAATGCCTCTCTAGACACTTGTGCATGGGAAACAATGAACAGAGGTAATTCAGTCTTTAGCGTCTTCAGTGGACGCCAGTTCGAATGACCCACAGCAGAAAAAATAGCAGAAGTCTTATACTACTCACATTTCGGTGATTTGAATAGCCCTCAATATTTTGCTTGAATCGAACCCCCTCAAGTGACTGATAAGAAGAAGACCTCAAACTGGTTACAGTAAGCAGTTCTTGTGAGACAAGTACCACACATCTGTAGATATACATCACCACTGGCTGATTATAGTGGTACAAACAAATACACGTTGTAAGCTGACTGGTGTAACATAACAAAGAACGTGGTGAATGACGAAAGGTGCAACATTGAGGCTGTCCATCCAATCCTGATGTGGCATCTTAACGCGAGGTCCAGATTGGTCCCTCACTGGATCGTCTGTTGTGTCGGGGTTGTGACAAGCAGTGAATCACGCAGGTTCTCTTTACAAACCCCTCTGCTGGACTTGAACTGAATCCCCTGTAAACTCACTGCACTTACTAGTTACGCTTATACTAGCTATTTTTTTGGTCTGAGCTTCCAAGTGGCATCTTTGCCGCAAACATCATGAATAGTCACAACAGCAACAATTCCATGTCGCATCAGCAGTCTAGCAGTATAAACGGGGTCGCCCTATCTGTTGTATACAGATAGGGTGTACAGACCAAAACGTGCTACTTTTGACAATCCCCACTTTTCTTTAAACTGTGGATCTTCGATCCCTCCCGACTTTCATTTCTAGTGATTACTCTTCAAGTACCACAACAGATGTAGCTAATCGAAGTGAAACCGTGCCGGTAAGTCCCGCCTGTTGCCCCCCCCCCAGCTTCAGGATTCCTTCGTTTCTTGCTTAGACCTACAATGCGAATGAACATAGATGATTTTGATGTTCTCACTCTGAAACGGGTGAGCTAACCGGTCAATCTCACTTGGACGTTAGATTCACTGATTGTCGACGTCGGTCGTATTTCAGATACCAGAACCCAGAGCGGTAGTCAACGTATAGAACTGACGGTCCCCGCACTATCTACTCGATACTAGCGATACACTTTGGGTGCATCCACGGCCGCTGCTACTTGTCACGCTGGAGTAGTTGTGATGCTCATCACGATGGCTACAGCCGCATACGTTAAATGAATCTCCTTCAGCGGTAGACTGTGAGCAGTCCGCTTGATAGGATCTGTTAGGGTTAGCTCATCAGAAGTCTTTTGATGTCGCTTGCTTACATTCCAGATGGCTGCAATGATGCCGGTGTGAAGGACACCTTTTACTCAGATCCGACAATTCCCCTCAAACCGACAAGTGGTTTTGATATGTTCACTCTAGCCGAAGATATGAACAAGCAGATCGGCCGCCTTAATGAGGCTAAATCCCATTTGAGTAATAGACTTGGGTTGGCATCACATCGTTCGGATGATGCTTGATGGTTGCTGCAACTGTGCGTTAAACACAAGCTACTTTCAATATATACTGGTTCTAGATGTCGCGTGCAAAATGATTACGTTTGGTGCTCTTATTCTCCGAATGAAACATGGTATCCGACGTACCACTTAACTCTTAATTATAGGCGACGAGTCTTTATTCAGTACTATCTTTCTTACTTGCACGCATATTTGGATTCAGCTCATGTGTTTTTATGTTGGCGTTTTCGCTGTTACCTTCGTTTTCCAGTTATTGTGAAGATTGGCTGACGAACCGAGTTAAGGGAATACAATCCGCTTTTGCTTCGAAAAACATCAGCACACTTTTCAAGCTCATTCGTAATACTGGGGAAATGCTTCATTCTGTGAAGGAATCTATCAACGGGTTGGATATCACACTCATCCCTAATAATTCCTGAAGCTCAGAGGGATGGGCATAATACCATGAGGATCAACTTAGCCGCCATCGTGTTTTTATTATATCACCGCCGTAAATGTGCCGTGTAGCACGCTGTTTGGTATATTCAGAAACCACTAAATGAAACTGTAGTCTACTATTGCGTCTTAACCCTCAAATGCTGCTGGCCAAAATGACCTCAGGCATGCACTTTTCAGAGATATGTACTAGCTCGCTCAACTCTTAAGTCAAATTCTTGGGTTTGGTTCTTCCCAGCAAGCGTTAACACTCTGCGCGTACTTGAAGGTCACACTGTTGATTGACCAATCCCTCTGCGGAAACCAGTACTCCACTCACTTTCTTGCATTGGTCCCGACAATGCATCAAATATCTCCATGCTGAGGCCGTTGACATGCACAATGGTAAAGTTGAACCCTTGTAATCGACGTGCCTAGCGTGCCAGTCGTCCGCATGGATCCTTCGCCATCTTCAGCCTGATTAGTGGTTTGTGTTCCCTCTCAACATGGAAGGTGGTTCCTGTCAGACGCGTCCTCCATTTTCTAACAACCAGACGATGGTTTGGCCTTCCTTGTTTGTGGTAGATTACTTTTTGTTTGTTTCCATCAGTACTTTGGTGGTGTACTCAGTTGTTCTCGACGGCTGTAAAAGAACTGCTCCGATTCCGATATCATTTGCATCAACCGACATGCCCGATGGTTCATTCTGTTTAAGATTGCAAGACGTTGTCGAATTCTAGCAGAATCCTGCTCGAGCTGGTTGAACGCCACATCTTTGTCTCCACTTCAGACGAACACACGAACACGGATGGTGCAAGGGTTGTTTATTCGGAAAAGCAACACATGGGTCATGTGTTTCAACATAACAAACAAAAACACACATCTGCCTATGGTACTGGGCCCAGAACGTCACGGTTGCTACAGATGCCAATGCTCAGTTCCTTTACATCCCTCTACGTACCAAGAACCACTTCATGCGATGGTGCACTCCGATGTTTCTTCTTGTATTTTTCCCGCGGCTACTTCAATGTCAAAATCTATGCTCTGACCCCCACTACTGAATAGCGATGGTGTGAGTAGTATACTACGTCTCGCTTCTTCTTCCTCAGCAGTTGGGTGGGTGGATATGCTTTCTGGGAAAACCCCGGTGTAAATTTCGAATCGTAATCGAACATTCTGATAAATGACCTCAGTCGCCGTTTTGAGTTTGATGTTGGGACATTCTTGATGGTTGTCAACTTCTCTAGCAATGGTTGTATTTTCTCGTAACCAGCTTTGTCCAGAGCAAAAGAATGTGCTGTACCCAGTTTGGTATTTCTTACTGCTCAATCTTAAGCCGGCTGCATCGATTCATTGTAGTACTGTTCGCAGCCTTCTCGCATGTCCTGACACCATATTGGAGAACATAACATAGAGTCTGTTAATTTTCTGCTCTCTTGTTACATACTACTCTTCATACCTTTTACTTTCATTGTACAAATAAACTACTTGTCCATTGTATGAATCAGTACACACTTTGTCTTCGTGCGCTTTGGCTTCTACTTGCATGTGGTCGTTGTTACCGGGAGATAACTACGGCAACAATCCATTTGAGTACGCTGGCGGACCTGAATTCGCTGGAATTACTCTGTTATTCAAGAGGAATTTTCTTCCACCATACAGCGGATTTAGTGTGGCGCAATTTATCGTGAACCGCTACTGTAGGTTGTTTCGTAACACTATCCACTCGTATCTTGGTTCCACTACAATAACGATATCATCTCGATACACGGTTATTTCCTTCTTGATCTTGCAGAATATGAAACAAGAGACATCTGGATGTGGCCGGAGTGTTGCAAAGGCCGAAAAGCATCTTATGAAATTCCTACTGCTCTCCGGCCTTCACACTGTCTTTTCGTAGTTTTTTGGTAGTTGTCAATAACCGAAATGCAGATTTATGAGGGATAATATTTTGGATTTGTGCAGGTGTGCAACTGTCTTCACCATTTGGAGCATCGGGAGCACGTTATTCATTGTCACTCGTTTCAGCTCTCTGACGTTTACATAAAGTCGGTAGGTCCCATCCGATTTCCTAGTCAACAGGACCAGCGATGAAAATGGGCTGCTTGTCCGTTGGTCCGATTTCGTCGAGCGACGGTTTCTCCTGTTGCCCGTATGGAAGCTCCCGTTAACGATTCAAGTTCACACTGAATTACGCGTAATCTGATGATCCAATAAATGCCCTTCTTAATATCCAACGGCAAAGAACATGACTTCCCTTCGAAACGGTTAATGAGATGTTGCTCGTAAAAACTTGATTTAATACGGTACTAATTGGATACATATAAAAGAAGAGAAAATCTCTCACTTCAAGTGTGGAAAGTCCCCGGAGATTGTACAAAGAATGTGTCCGTACAAAAAAATCCCCAGCCCGTATCATCCACAACCCACTCGTTTTGAGCTTCTGAAAATATGTTGCAGCCACACTGAGGTATTCCAACAGTCGTCGGAACAATCGCGCTTCTGATGTGGTTACCCATCACAATAAAAGGCTGTCACGGTTTTGGTGATTTGAATCGTCAAACCTTTCATAGGTTCTCCTTTGACATGTTCAAAC
>JTDE01002288.1:65370-86116 GCA_014338405.1 Paragonimus skrjabini miyazakii | reverse complement strand
CTCGAGTCTAGTGCTTCTTTTCGAAGGGGGCCGACTGGAAAGTCTATGGGAATGCGACAGCTGCGATCAATTGTGGGTGATGTTCAACTTGAAACTAATGAAATGTGTCCATGTTTGTAGCTGATCAAGACTCTATCAATAAGATCATCAAATCTAACGCTATTAATAAGAAATCAACGTCTTTCAGTATCAATACATCCGACTCAACTTAGAAGAGTGGTGATTGAAAGCCTTAAAATGTGTGACTGAAGGTGTTAACTTATCGGCTGCTCCATTGTAGTGATGCTCACGACGGTCCGAATGTTGTTAACTCTAGGTGTAACGGACAAAATTATCAAACCATAAAGTTCCACCTTCCGTTTTGTGCACTGTTCAGAAATAATACAGATACAATAAAGAAAGTAAGCTTAACTTTCCCAAATCGATTTTTTAGCCGGTTTACTTTATTGCGTTTCGGCTTTCATCGCATGCCAACAAAGCATGCTGATAGGAATTGAACACACAAGACATTATCGTACATCATTTAAGGCTGCTGGTCTACCAATGGGTGAATGAGCGAAAGGTTCAGTTGGAAAATATGCAGAAACAAGCAGACGATGCAGTTATCAGTAGGTAAAAGTTCGTAGTCAGAAAAAGAATTAGTTGAAAAGTCATCCGTCAAGTTCCTCAAATTTATAGCGGACATCTTTGAATGTTCTGAAATTATAAAACACAGAACACTGCTGGAAGTGAAACAATCGGAGTTGTATACGAACACCAGAAAATTGACAAGGAATACTTTTATTCCTGTCTGAAATCCACAATATCGAATAGTTACAGATGGGTAGTCAGTGATTTGATTAATTTCAAGTTGAACATCACTCACATTTGATCACAGCCCTCGCATTCGGATAGACTTCCCAGTCAACCTCTTTCTAAAGGTTTGAAAAGTTGGTCCACATATTCCAGTAAGGAAAGTGGACATCCCATACGTTTCTATTCTTCACTGTCTTGCAGATATACCACGTAATATGCACGAACACACACTACACACGGAAACAGTAGGTATCATGTGAAGATATGTGAATGCCAGATTGGAGAATCCACTGAATCCAGATGAACAGGTAGAGATCATTCGTGCCGTAAGTATAAACAGCAGAGTCGCTTGGAAGTTACTTACGTGGGAATGAGCTGAAGACAAATGTTTATGATTGTTGAGAATATTGATGCTGTCTATGATTCGGGTTGATGATTTAGGTTTTCGTCCCAATCGATTTAAATGCAACCTGAATGCTAAGCTCGGTGAACAACTGAATACCTAAAGGCAAAAGTTGCTTGAACAGTAGTCTCGCAGATGCAATGAGACAGTTATTTACCAATCCTATAACACGACTAAAGGAATATGAACTTGCGGTAGAGAATTAAAGATGGTTAGGGCAGCAGGTAGAAAATGAGTAATTTGTTGAAACGTATGGTAAGAATAGCTGTGCACAACAAAGAATGGGTCCTCAGCGCTTGACGTAATGTTCCTTTTTGGCAACATTATTAGAAGGATGAATTGATTTTTTTCAGCGCAATGTCAATGGAAGAAATAAACGGTTAGTTCTAAAGTTAAAATTCAACGGACTGTTTCGATGTCATTTTTTAGTAGATTAGTGAGCACAGTATCTCACCGAGTAAGGCAAAATTACACTAATAACAACTTGCTGGTGAATCGGGCGAACGGAAGAGATGTATAATAACGAAATCGTGAATACAGAGTTATCTATATTGATAGAACTGGGGACCAGGTTTGACGAGCCCCAACGAAAATGGGTACTGTTGTACTGAATTAAAACTAGCCCAAGAAATTACAACCTGACACTACCACACCATATCGTGCATGTAGCAAGAACCGTCTGTTATTCTGATGCTGCCTTAGTGGAGAATGAAAATTTTGAAAGCTGACTCTTCTTATATTTGTTCGTTTGATTTGTATTTGCGCACACCTACCCAGCTTGTAACAAGCAACAGTACAGAATCCTGGTTAGACATAAGTCATCTGGTGTTATCGTTTTGTTCGTCTCATCCACACAATAGCTATGATTGTATAAACAAATTGAGAGCTGGCCATAAGGAAATATCTCGATAAACAGTGAAATTCAGCGGAAACATTGTTTACACGAAAGCTGTATTCAACAAGGGGTGATCAAATGCGTCTACAAATTTTGATAAGATTTCTACTTTCAGACAACAATAAAGTTGGCCGTTTGGACTTGGTTAGTTTGCACGCAGACAATCATTCTCCGGGTTCGATACCACACGAAACATCGTCAGATATTCTCACGATATTTTACATCAGAAATCATACGACACACACAATTCAGTCCATCTCTGTTTACCACCATACACACAGATTACCAAAATAATACATCTGGGTGAAGGCCAACACGCACGATAATAACGTGAATGAAATGAAGCTATTTCATGAGGTAGCTACACATGTCTGTAAAACGAATGTTATCCTTTGAAATCGACAAAACGCGTACAGTGTATACTTGGTTCAGTTCAGTTTCCCTGACTCTGTCAGTTGCACTTCCAGTGCATTTCGCATTTGTAGTTTTGATTAATTACTTCTTGGCACACAGACAAAACGAGGACAATTCAGCCTATCGCATACGTATTCATGTTCAAACATAAAAGTGTACGGTACTTCTAGCTAAGTAGGAACGCTTCGAAAATCTCACCATCCTACTGTAGCAACACTGTTGTCAAACAAAATACTTCCACATGTCTGAACATTTGAAATCAAAATCGGACCAAAAAAATCAACAATCAACAATCTCCTGATCATCACGGACAGCCAGGAACAGATCCTTCTCAGGACAGCCGGAAAACGGAAATTCATATTCCTTCTTGTACGAAGTCGAATGGGAAGCCTGTTTCTTGATTTTACACCTACATCATTGTTTACATTTTGAATCAAACGCCATTTGATAACGCTTATTTTTCTATTACACCCAGTACTAAATTAATTCTGACTGCTTTGAATTGTTGCTATAATCCATGCCATCTGACTGAGTATTCCAGGTTTCTTCCCGATGTTTTCTCTACCAAGAGCGAAACTCGTGCCCTGATTGAATAATTTGTCACAACTAATAGAAGTATCAGAATGATTGGGCATTTAGCTTAACAAACAGGTAGAAGTGCAACTCTAGAGTCGATTGCCAAATAAGGATATTTTGAACAAAATATTGTCCAATTACCATAAACATGTGAAGCCGAGAAGGATTGATAGCCTCAAATCTGAAATTGTCTAAAGCTCTAAGCAATCAAACATTGATCGTGAAATGACTTTCTTTCCTTCTGACTTGTAGTTTGTGATCAAGGAGAACTTTCACTGATATGCTACGTGACAGACGCGATATGTTAAAAAAGACTCATTTTCGAAAAATCTTAACTTCTGTTGGATTCAAAGCAGCGTTGATGAATACCCACATGAGCTGTTTAAACAAATCTGTTTGAACAATAAACCCCCTGGATTGTTTGGTTGATTTCATGTGACACAGTTGGTTGGTATATGTTCCAAGCTGCCGGAGTGACTCCGTAGTTCAGTGAGTCAAAGCTGCTACTGCTTTGTCACTGGTTTGAATCAAGTCAAAATCCAGACTAATATCTCGGGCTCTCATAGATGAGATTTTTATGGTTGAAGCTATTATTGCCTGTGGTTGCATAATTGTCATGACTGCGCTAATTACTTTTCGGACTGGCATACGGTGATGTTTCTGTGATTTACTTCTATATATTTGTTACTTTCGAAAAAGGAACTCTTCCGCTTGTCTTTGTAACTGCTTGATTACCGCCGTACTAACAAATGAAGAACATAAGAATTCATGGTAACAGATTGCGCTGAAAATGAAAATTACTATCAGGGAAACCGTAGACGAATGAGCCAGATTGAGTACTGTTAAGGACATCCTCATATTGAGGATAGCACGTAGGCATTCAGTCAGTCAACTGTGAGAGCTCCCTCAATATTTCATCAAATCAGTGGGAATTATGTGAGTACGTTTGGACCATATTAATGGCACCACAGGTAATAATTTCACTGTTAGGTGGGTATAGAAAACACGTGAACGATGTAGGCCCGGAATGTCAACGGGTTTGTAAGAATGTCACAACAACAGTATTGCAGAGTAGGAAAAAACCGGTATAACTGAACTGCTCATATAAGTTCACCTTGTTTGCCATACAGCGAAAGTACACAAAATCCAAACAACAGCAGTATCATACAGTTGGTTGGGGAACAGTGACAGGTTAGTGAGGGTTAAGATCATGTTAATGTATGAGGGTTACGGTTAGCTTAAGACAAGCGTAAACAATGAGAGAATAGTGAAAAAGAATTCATAGAGTCAACATTTCAATCAGAGTAATAACGTGCTTACCTTTACACTATCTGTCATTTGTGTAGGGTTATTAAAAATTTAAAGTAAACAACACGTAAATAATGGTGGCTTGCACATTGCAGTAGACTTCAATCAATACCATTTTGAAAAGAAGCGCTATACTTGAACACAGCTCCTCCAAGAGCTTGTCAGCAGTACAGATCATATCCGCTGCAGAGATCTAAACGTTATTTGCAAAGGAACGTGGTTTAGAACTTGCACATCATGAGTAAATTCTGTCTAATTTGCGATCATTGGCGCCGTAGTCGACAAGGATGCCTCATGGAAGTGTAGCCAGATTTCAAATCTCGGCTCTGACAATTATATGCACACCTGACGAGCTTCATCAAGAACAAAATTCCTGCGCACTGTTTTGAGTAGTCACTGGGAATGTGAAACCTGCGATCAAATGTGATTGGTGTTTACTTTGCATCAGCTAAAATGTACTACCACTTAATGGTAATAAAGGACAGATAAAGGTACATGCACAGTGAAACCATCGGAAAACCGTATCCTATACACATGCGCATAACCGGATGTGATGTGCTACTGACCTATACATACAAACTTGTCGAAACATTCACAAAATATAAAACCTGGTTAAATACGCGACAAAAATTTACATTATACTCGTAGTTGGAATGAGACAGTCTACTAGATTCGTTCTTCTATATAGTGAACCCACTAAACTGCGTGTTTCTGCTGTTATGCAATACCAGGTGTCCCAGAGTCATGCACCAAGCTGCACATGGCATTTACTATGGGAGTACCTCAAATAATGCAGCTCGTCTCGTTTGTCGCCAGTCTACTAAATTTGATATCTTACCGCTGGTACCGAGCGCAAAGAACACAAAAAAGAGCGGTATGCACGTAGACCTCTCTGGATATCGATTTTAGTACATCTAGGTCCTTGAAAATATTTGAAGATTCCACAAAAGCACAGATGCGGTTGCTTGGAAAATAAAATACACAGTTTGTAACTCGTTAAATGTTATATCGCTTTGCACATTTTAACCCGAAATAAGTGACACAGAATTATCACATTCTTCGTATAAGTGAGAGTATCGGTGAACCACCGTCATACACTGTGTGATAGCCTCATGATTTTTGATCGCCATTGTTAGCTAGTTTACAATAAAAGCATAATAAATTCACGTTATTATGATGTGAGATCACTGCATTTAGACGCTTTTACAAAATTGGTGAGTTAATTACGAACAACTACGGACGTTAATTTCGCATATCACCGAAAATGGTTCTGGCTTAAGACGAAAAGAATGTTGTAATGCGCTAAGCCCGATAACTGCCATCAGTTACAAATAATTGCTTCATTGATGAAAGCGAGATTAATAACTTTTTATATGGACCTTCATTATTTGTATTTAATCGTTTCGGTCTTGATTTAGCTCACTCTGCACATTTTGCTCCGGAAGTTCGTTTCAGCAGTTAACATTTGTTAGGATATTGTTGTCATCAGTAGCAAATACCTGCGTACGGTGGACTCACAAATATTCTTGTATTGTATAACGTGGGGTCACTGTTCGACATATTTGGTTTCAAACATTTCCGGCAAATGCTCCTGCTGACTTTCATATAACACTATGTGTTTCCATCCCAAACGTGTTGCGTTACCGAATTTCTTTATGGTCACGAGACGTCTGTTGTCAACCACGCATGAGTGAAAACCACTGATATTTCTAGACAGGACAATCTCTCCAGAAGTTGAGCCACAAAGATGAGCATGCTGTGCTGTAACTCGTCCAATACACGCCCATATCTGGGATTTTCTTAGTAAAATTTCTTCAAAATTATTGATTCTGCCTAGTCGCATGTCATGAATATTAATTTGTCTTCTTAAAGTCGTTGGAGTTCACAAAACACATAAGTAACGACAATCTTACGAGTGATGGAAGACCTGCCTGTAAAATTTTTGGAAGAAAATGGTATGTTCAACTTCTCTGACTCCTTTATCAACTGACTGATTGCCGTGTCGTCCTCTTCATTTGGATCCGCAGTCTGAACATAGTTAATAATGACTGAAGTTATTGAGATGTTTTTCGCTGAGTATACTTCAAATTTGGCTCAGTATTCCTCCCAAATTCTCTGGGAACGCTTTTGAACCTGCCCAGCATAAACGAAATCTGATATGCTCACCTAAGTGTTTGTGTAGAGCTATAGGTTCCCTATTTCTTTGTTTGTTTACCACTCCACTCCACAACCAGAGCAAGTTCTCCTATTCCAGCTCCATCTTGTTGATGCAAGCCTCTGATTTAGTTTTGTGTGATTAACAATAATTTTGGTCAGGACTCTGTTAACTTTGTCAGCATCACAACTATCCAACCAACTGAAGTATTTCACATTTAACTCTGAATGTTAAATACTCATAATCCTTGAATTTTTCAAACGACAGTTGGCAATAGCTTTGACGTAAACATAAAGAAGACATCGTATGACCTCGTGGTGACCTCTGACTAAGTGTGTTTTAACCATCAAATCGGGAACAGTGTTTGGAATCTCAATCCCTAATACTGTTGCCGTTTGTTGAATCCTTCAACTGGTGACCGGATTAAAATTTCGAATTGAATGTTCCCGTTCAATTGCTCTGGCAAATCCCTGCCAAACACACTAATGGAGGCATGCTTCACTTCTCTGACTATCTTATGGGCGCCGAAACCTATTAGTATAAGGAGTCCCAGTGGCTTACTCACTTGGTTTCTTATACTGTTGTAATGTTCACTGCCAAGCCGGGCAGAAGACGGGCATCTGTAGGCGTATACGACTGGCGACTCAATTCTCTCATCCATGACGGAACGGCTCCGCAGCTGGACGACTCCCAAGTTACGCTGTACTCAATTACACTTACTATAATGCTGCACTGTTGTCAGTAGAATACTCTCATTCTGTCTATCCTCCAGATCAGTTAGACTGGGGATTATGCCTTCTACTGTCATGAACCGCCATAACTAGACCTAAGTGATTTTCTTGGTAAGTTTCTTTGAGAGCTTACTAGTGTTACTCCTTGTGATTCATCTGTTCTTATACTGATCACTCCAAGCATTCTCATGATCTCTCACTGTCTCATTTCTGCGGAATCCAGGAGCAATTCAAGTCCCATAGACTGAACCTGAGCACTTCACTGTCTGTCGTAAATCTCCAGCTGGTCCTTAGCGTAAGCAACAGACCCGTAATTACTCCCTTGAAAACAGTTAAATGAAGAAATCTTCATCGTGTTTCACTATACTACAGATAGCCGAACTAGCTCTACTCGTGGTCCCAACACCTTGAAACAGTTGTTTCACGTTCATAGCATCACAAACAGTTCCAACTTAATGTCAAACACCGGCAGCAAATGTTCGATAGTCGCGTGTAACAGCACGTTGAATTGTCCGAAATGGATTGTTGGATATATCGGTTGACAGTATGTGTTGCTGACAATGTTGAAGTGAGTCTTTCAATTGTTCTGAGAATAGTTCGCGCATCATCTAAATCAGACAAGCTCAAGATGAAACGGGATAAAGTGGATTGGATTTGCTAACGAGCAAATTATCATTTTTCAATATTCAACGGCTTAACCCGATTGATATCCCAATCGAAACGAACCCCCTTACTGACATGCTGAGTGAGTGAAATATGAAATGTATGAACAGCTGTCAGGGACCCATTGGGACTCAAAACATTCTCCCTTTCAGTGGCCTAACATAAACACTCATGGATGACCATCAGTTATTGTAACTGCTCGCGAGTAGATAGTCGGTTCAATCAGTTCATTCCAGTGGCACTTCACAGATCTATTTCACCCAAGTTTATCTGCGCTAAACGAGATCATTCTGAGTTGTCAACTTGGACAGAGCCCAAGAAAAAATAAGTAAACAGAAATGCGGTATGGAAAACATTTAATGTCTGCACAAATTTTACAAGCCAGTTGTATAGGACAATGAAAATTTGTACAATAATGCGTTGTGCGCAAATAAGTAAAAGAAAGTTACAGGCGGACTATGGAGAAAAATTGTAGACTAAGTTCGTTCATTTTGTACGATTTCCTCTCACTTGTAAACTTCAGTGCAACTTACTCTACCTATTTCTATCAAGGACACAATGACCACAACTAGAATGAACAAACTCATTAGACAGTGATGACAACTCCAGCAGGGCATCAACCAACTTACATTTGCAGACAAGCTTATGAAGGACCACCCCAGTATTTTTTGGACTGTTCGTGACTATCATGTATCAGTTTTCTGCTGACCGCTGCGAAATCGCACATTTGTGAGTCTGAAAGTGAAACAACACATTTCCATTAATAGTGTAGTTGAGTACAAAAAGTTAGGGTAGGAAAATAGCTGTCTGACTGAGTTCGACCTAATCTCGAGTTTCAGAAAAGATAGAACTCACAAGTTGATTGTATTTGATCGCAAAACAATTGCCCCAGTATTTGCACTTTCGCTTGCACTCATTCAACGAGCTTGCGATTACAAAACGGTCGCTTTCAGTAATGTCTGAGGTGTCTGATGAATCCCACTTCAGTTGATCCTTTGAACAGTCTCTGATGAGTTTCACTCGGATGGACTGATCAACTCCTATAGAGGCCGCGCTGGTGGAATGCGAACTGAGGTTGACCAGAATGAGACAGACAGAGAAGACTGGTTGCTGACAGATCATGTTCGGGTGCGAGGCCAAATGGTAAACCCATACGACCAGTCGGATTGCGGTTTAAATATAAAAACACAAATCATGAGTAACCAATCATATTGAAGTGAACAGTGACTGCCCACATTATTTTCAGACACTGCATAATCGCGTTCGTTCAGAGAAGCAAGTCAGGTCTGGGAGGGAGGAATATATCAGCTTACGTGTTTATTTTGAAAATTCACAGATAGTAATTTCAACATAATGTGAGAGTGTTTGTGCACAAAAAAATGATATGATAACCCTATATATAACACAACTATAATAGTAGTACAACTTCCACATTTAGCAGTGGAGTTGGTGGATTTCATCGTAGTGTTTAATAAATCCTGCCAAGAGAGTTGATTTCCGAACTCACTTGATGAATTCTGTCTGAGATAGTTGAACGGATGGATATCAGATTCCAAATATGAGGGTTCAAAGCTCCCGATATCACTATATAGCGTAGCTGTTAGAGTGCTTGTTGCTTTATGGCGTGCTGTTTCTATCACTTGTTCTAATTCAGCCGAAGCTCAGTTTATCACAACTGGGTTTCTTCTGATTTGACCGCTCTATCAAATTGCATATTAGTGAAACAAAAGACGGTAACTGTAGTTTGCGGTTTGATGTTTAAATAGAACAATACAGATAATGAATGACCAATTATACTTAAGTGAACGGTGAGCACAGATTTTCGAACATAACAATATCGTGTGTAATAGCGTGTAGTGCGCCGCCATTTTGTTTTGTCACACATACTCCCTTCCGCTTCCTTTCAGGCCCTCGAACAAGCGGGTTGGCCGCGTCCGTGCAACGAGCGGAGGAGGATGACCAACCAGAGCCGGAGGTCGGCGGGTGGTGAGCGTGAGGCCACTTTTGATTGGTGGACTATTCCGGACCGTGGGACCCCGTATATATATATATATGGACAAGGACGCGTTGTGGGCTGATTCTCTCGGTGTCTGTATTGTGTTCAGTGTATGTTTACTGTTGACTTGTGACTTCTTTTCTTCTTTTGCGAGACAGACCTGATGTGTTCGATTAACAATCGCTGGACATAGTGTGTTGTTCTTGTGACTGACTTTCTGGAATATTACACGTGTACAATGAGGGAGACAAGTCGAATTTGGGGAGGGTAAAAGGATTTCTTTGCAATGCGTGTTGTTTATTTTAGAAATTAACGGATAACAGTTTCAAGGTAGCGTGGAAATGTTTTTGCGAAACATAACAAAGAGTGTCAGCTCCATGCTGCGTCTCACAAAATATATTCTTGATGTTTAAGCCTTTTACTGTACTGTGTGGTTATCAGCGATGGGATAAAATACTTCTATCTACATGTAGCGACAAGCAACAATATGGTCGTTTGATTTATATTATAAACTAGTTTATTTTTATAGACAACACAATAAACTGTTTACCATGGCATCTTCGCTAGTGACGCAAAACGTAATTCCAAAACTAAGTGATTTCTGGTGTTTATGGATAGAAAGTGAACTCAGTATTGATCATATTTCAACTTTTTTCTAGGACAATTCGACAAAGCTGTAACATTGTTTGAACAGAAATGAAAGGTGTTTTGTCAAAAAGTCAGTCTGCTTTTGCTTATTCATCCTGTGGCCAACCACATGAAATGCCATAAAATGACGAGTACACAGTCAATAAAATCGAAAGTGATTTATTACATTGTCATGTCAAATAGCTTTGAATTACAAAACATTCTGGAAGGCACTCTAAATCGACTGCCGAGATTGTTAAGTGACTAATAGAACAACGATGATCATAAGAGGCGAACCAATTCAATAATCAATAGCAACTACTCCACACAACTAAGAAGCATGTTGAACATAGCTCTAGTTTGAAATTTCGTATGCACTCACCAATAGGACTATTGATAGTGCTGCTGTCGCTGTGACTAGTAAACAAAACACTTCCAGAAGTAAGTACCAATTTTAGTGGTACTTACCCAAATACAATGAAGGGTAACTCATTTATGAGCGATCGTATGTCCAGCAGTGCGTATTTAGATTCCTCCGTCAACATAGAACAATAGTAAGATCGACTAAAACCATATATTCATTTTGTCCTCATTCTGTGCAATAATTCTTTTCCGTGTCCACTCCAGGAGCGCCAACTTCTATGGGCGTCTGTTTGTGGAAGTTTAGGTGCTCACATGTTTATGTGCATATTCTTATTATGGTTCTCGTCATGGGAAATAATCGGTCAGTTTCTGTTTTGTTGCATTTGTGCTGTAACGGTTTCTCCGGTGGACGATATCGGTCAGCTGCAATAAGATACTGAGGATATTCTGTATGGTTCTAGGCAGGCGTTGGAGTCACATTTCCTTCGTGATAGTCTCCTCGACCTGTGCGGAATCGACTAACCGTCACATGTATTCATTTTGCGGTCGAACCTTAAATGTTTGACTCTTCTTCATTCCAACTAGTGTGAGATGATGTGTTTTTCTATGTTGAACAACTTCTTATCTCAGATATTCGATGTCTTTCTTCTCAGCTCAGTTCTTATATTTGAAGTCACTTTTTGTTTCCAACAAATAGGGGTTTCATATTGATATTACCTTACTGTCTGGCTAACCACCATTGGCTGGCTGGACCACAAAGGCTTCCACTTACACACACACTCGTTGGTCTTATTCCTTCGAGTTTACACTGGATATGTGGTGTGTGGGTGAAACCATAAGTAATGCAATGCAAGATGGTGGTATGCGTAATGCGCAGAAGCCCTTTGACTTCGGTCTGTATGACCGGCTAATCCGAATCGGTTGAGGACAACTGTTGGAGAGAAAGAGAGAGTGGCACCGACACCAGCGGTGTTAGCAGAACTCGACTCGGCAACGGTGCCGTGCGCACAACGCATAAATAACTACTTATGTACTTCACTGTCTTGTTCGAAATGTAGTACAAATGGTTGAAAATGTCGAACCGTACTGATCTATTGAATACGACAGGCCAACGCGGTTGTGAACGTGGGCATGTACACGAGGAAGTTAACAGGTTGATTCTCAAACATGTTTCAACTGCAACTGTCAAGTCAACAGGACACCCACAGCCTCAAAATGTTTTTGGCCCCAGACGTTGTTTAACAAAGTCTTGAATGGACAGGGTAGAATACTAATGCTTTGTTAGAATGAATAACGCTTTGGTAATGTGTTTCTCAAGATCGCCATTGTGGAACAGAAACTGAAGAGAGTGGTGTGAAGTGTATATTCATAAAAGTCACACTGATTGTGAATCACACGTGTGCTTTTCGAAGGCCTTTTCACCAGAAGTCGAGTTTCTAATGCAGCGGTGCTCTCAGTGTTATAAGTTTTATTCATTTGTGTTTTCAATTCACATGCTAACGACTGTTAACTGAACAGTATGAAGTGAACTGGATACTCCAGAAACATGTTACATTCTAAGAACACTAATATGTTTTCTTCGCATTCTAAATTAGTGTGTTCTGTTTCGCGTGATTTCGATTATTCAGCAACATGCGTCTATGCCACGTTTCACTTATATGTTTGAAGTTAACGACAGCTGAGTTGATGCTGTGCCACAATTTGATTTTTCTCTAGCCCACCTGTGAATAGTTTCTTGCATAATTCTATTTAGCGGTTATACTACTCATAGGTAACACGTTTGAGTTTTAGCGACAATTCACAATTAGTTCGTACACCACTACAAGCTTTTCTACTGGCAAGATGGAATCCCTCTGTTCATTTTATCCGAGTAAACCTTATACACATACAATCCATATGGCCAGATGACCTTGATAATAATTGGTCCAATTAGTAACAGCACTTTCGTTGTTCACTTTCTCCTGGTTTAGTTTTCTCTGTGAATCATCAAAATCGGAGACGAATTTTCGGTCGCGTATTGTTCCAAAGTAATTTGCTTATTTCTCTTCAGGATGGACACCATGTCCATAAAACAATCAAACACAGTTCAACGTCGTACTGTCTTACATGAAGCTGCAATGTACACTTCTGCGTTATTAGTGACTCGTTCAAATGCTTAACTAGTTACAGGCAGCACTGAATATTCTGCATTTCAGCTTAGTGCTGATAATGAGCAAATTACTATAGGCCAACATATAAGGCTTGAACCGTGGATGGTGAATCAGCAAGGGTAGTAGAAAAGTGTCCGATCTCTGAGCTATCGTATGTTCACTGGCGACAAGAAGTGATGGGAGATTATTAAATGTGAGTAATGACGAGGACTTGTCATCCTTATAGCTCTACGCGCAAGCTGTGCGCAATAGTGAGCGAAATGTACAAATCAGGTGGGCAAAATACTTATTGTCCTACCGCACTGCACATTTATGTATAGATCGGTGTTTTATGGGTGCTGCCGTTACAGACCCACGCATGTAACCTCAAATTTTCTCCGATCAACTTCAATGATGTACCCACCGATCAATCTGTGCCACTTGAGCTGCTTATTCCCGATGAGTCAGGTCTTTGAATTCAGCATTTATTTTAAATCGAAATTTAACGTAGTTTATTGTTTCATCACCTACCCATAGAGGAAACTTGTGGATCACAATGCCGTGGAATTATTTGCTACCCTACAAACAGTTTACCGAAATTACGTTGGTAACCTCTAAAAATCGTTGGATAGTTTCACCCGATGATTCATTAGGTTAATTAGGTTAGGTTAACTATCCGACAGTCCCGCCTCCGATGATTTTTCACAAAGTTACGCTTTTTTACTTATCTTCCATATTTTCTGTAATGAGTTCCGTAAATGTTTGACAAAACAGACGCCTACCGTCTGCACATTCTCTACCATATTAATTAGCATAGAGTGCGCTGGTCTTACTGCGTTCTCTTGTCTAACACTATATAATGGTGAATATGTACCGATCTCTCAGAACGAGTACGTTTTGCCACAATTATGTTGTACAACCTGACACTCCCAGGTGAGTCATGTTTGTTTAACACTGTTGCGTGCACTATGTTCGTTCAGATACAAATTCTTCAACATTCCGTTCCGTGCTCCACAAACAGGAAGATGACTGGTAGTGCGCTTCTTGCTTTTTGAACGTGTTAATAAGTACAGTTTGTCGATCTGTGCATTATCAGTATTGGATGACTCATCAAACTCTGAGTGAAACATCGTGGAAGTGTTCCCATAGGTGCACCCACCATATGTTATAGATTAATTAGTGAATAGTTAGCCAGATAAATGAATCAGAAGACGCATTATGTTAACGTCAATAACCTGAAGAAATAAGCACGTATACACAGTAAAATGGCAATCAGAACCAATATCTCCACACTTGTATAGAGATCACGAAATACAGTAAGTTTTGCCTAACTGAACTATTTTGAAAATGGGAACCGACCACACACATGACATTGAAGTGTTTTCAATTGATGATTGATGAAATCCAGACTATAGTAAAAACACATTAGAACCACACTACCGAAGCCTTCGAAGTCGTTGAAATCAACAACCAACACAAATATTTTTCAATGCATTTTTTAAGAAATAGGACAATGTATTCACAAAAATCGTCGACTTTTTGCGAAGATGCAATTTATCACAATGCGTCAACAATTACACTGTATTGCAGATACGTCAATGGATTATATGGGAAGGGGGAAAACGCGTCATACAGTTTCCAGTAAAGAATCATCCGTACGCTATTGCGTATAAGATGACCACTAATGAACCAACAAGACTTGTGCACAATTCAACCTAAAGCAACAATACAAGTTTTCACTAAGCACTAGAGATGGGATATACTGTTTATTAGTTGAGGCAACATCGTTCGTTAAGTGTGGCCCACTGAGCCGTACTTTAGTGATAAATTTGTGGGCATACGAGACAACACATATGCATATGCGCACATATTTGCTGCGAATATCGTTCACTCGATATATATATATACTATGAAATATAGTTCCTCTTATGCGAGTATATAGACATTATTGCTATTCTAGTTCCTAAACTTGGTGGTTCTCATGCCCAGATGTCTCCGGCATCTTGTATTGGAATTATAGTTCTCATAAATGAAATACTACAGAATGAGTTATACATTTATGTGAGAGATGCTTTGATCAATGTGGCAAACATTCTTAAACAATACAGTCTCAACAACTCACTTTTGATTTTGCAGGTTGAAGATAGGTAGCCACAAAAACACTGCCAGATACATCACCGATGTTATTGGTGAGGTAACAGTCGGAATCGTTGTTTGTCAATTTTCTATCATTCGCCGCCACATGCTTGAAATTTTTGGCATCATACCATACGTTTTCCATATATGCATAGCTCTCCGAAGTTGCTGTCAAGATTGCAGAGGCGAACCGACCTGCAACTTTTACTGCTGTCACTGTTCAACCGCAAGCCACGGTTTCAAATGATTCGCTTATCGGATCAACCGCATTTCCCACAACACAAACGCAGACCACTAAAATTCATTTCCGTCAGTTTGTCCTAAAAAGCAACAGAGTGGTTTCTGTCGGCTGTACATAGGCGTTTTAAGGCTCCTAATCAAATATTTGGAGATGGTTGATCCCACACTGTTTTCTGTTAGCGTCCGAGAAAATTTGTCTTATTTGTTTGTTTGGGTATGCATAAATATACAACGAAAGGGGACAACCACATATGAATGAAAACAGCTATATGTTGTCCGACTATTTTAGTTGGATTATTTCGTCACATATGCACTGGCTGCTGTTTCCTTGTTGACAGGGACAATGGAAAGGATGCTATCCTATGTAATCCAGGTGATTACTACCGTTTACAGTTCATTTGTCTTCATATGCAACAGCCATGTGCTGACACGAACTCGTGATCGTCGTTCATCAAACAATGCTGTATGAATTTGGGCCCACTGGGAGCTGTTGGTGATCGTAATACGGAGTATCCTTCTGTCCATAGATGTCCGCTACTATTTTTACGTCATGGCTAACAAATAGCAAAAGGGAGTATGGAAATGTGAGGGTGATTGCTATTAAAGGCGAGGCAAGATGATGTCGTGTATTGTCCGTTATTTCTACGACGTCTACCAACAAGCATATACAATCTGCTTAAGTGGAGCCCCTGCGCGATTTAACCAAACTACCCGATTGAATAACTAATGAGTATCCCAAGTAGTACGCAATTTAGAGATCGCCGCACGTCCTAGTGCGAAACTGAGCTCCCTAACAAAACCACTGAGAAGCTGCAGTTATGTCAGCGACCACAAAGTTGTACGTGCAGACGGACTGGAAAACCCGTAGGTTGGCCATATTTGTTCTATCATTAGACTACGCATAATAGTTGATATTCGACCAATTATAATCGATGATGAGATTCCCTTCCATATCAATATACTACTTATCAACGAAGAACAACAATTCAGCAGTGATATTAATAAAAATATTTCCGTATAGTTAACACCTGCTACAGTGATCACCTCAGAATGGTTGAGTGTGGTCGACTCGAAATAAAAAAGGCTATCCAAATGAGACAAGGCTCTGCAGTATAACACTGCAGAGATTTACATTTTCTTTTTTTACATTACATTAGATTAGATTTATGATGATAATAAATCATTCTTCCTGAAGTAGGTGAGAAGTCAGCATGTTCTCAGACAGACGCGTTCATTTAAAATAGATCGTCTTTCATTCCGACAAATCAAGTGACGAAGAAAAAGAAATCTCTGTAATGAAATCGGATGCCAAGAAGAGTTCTTTTTGCCCTGCACCTAAAGTATGCAATTATCACCATCACAAAATTCGTACAAAGACAATTTAAAGTTGTCCTCGGTGGAACAGACAGAAATGAAAAGGTTACCTTCTCATAGATAAGTGTAAGTTCGATTAAGCCGACCATCAACAATCATTTGTAAACCGTGGATTTGTAAACCATGGAAAACAGTGGTTAAACTTAGTTTTCACTGACAAGAAGACATTCAATCCGATGATGATCAGAATATACTAGTTAACGCTAAAACAATTTAGTACATCAAGTCAACAAGAGTGGTATTCATTGTACGTGAAATAATCGGAATCATAGATCAAATATCGCAACAATTTGATTCTTTTTTTTCTTTTCTGCCATCTCTTTTCGACCATCGCCCTTATTGTAATTCGTAAGTAGTACATATACTTGTCAAGAACGGAATCAGAACTCTGGTCACGCTTTCATTAAGCAACCGTGTTGATCGACGCCTCATTAAATTCACACAAAAAAGGAGTAAGTTATCATACACGAACGCTCGGCTATAATTTACTATAAGTGATGTTCAGTAGCCGTCCCATTATTTCCTATCAATGATCCCATAGCCAGGACTTCCTCTGATGATGAAATCATAAAAATCGCCAGCATGTTCAACGATATATTGATTCTTGTTAAGCACTAGAGGATTTCAATTACTGCATCATAAACAACACAAAAAATTGACCCCCCAGCATACAAGTCCTACATACATGTTGTAAAAAATGAAAACCGACCTTTTTCTCTCAAGCTAAAATTAATACAACAAACTTCCTCAGTTAATGAGTATTCACAGAGGCTATATATATATATATGACGAGTATAATTCCGACACGAAATATTGCATGCACTCGCGTGTGCGAATATTGGGAGTTCAATTGACTTCATGCCTCCCTCATATTAAGGTGTGGTCTGAAGTTTTATCAAACGGTTATTCCTCCCTAAGACTGGGGTTCGGAATTTGAAAATCATTTACATACAGGTGGAGTTAACTGTTGACGTAGATGTAGGAAGTGAGACACTTGGCCACAAGTATCAATCCTATTGATTCGGGATTGTTTTTACCCCATCACTTGGAACACCAAGGAGGAGGAAGACCTACAGCTATCACCTGCTGTTTTGTTTAACTCGTGTGTATTCACATTCCGTTGAAATTGCTGTCGGTGAATTTTTAACCAAACAACATACACTGTGTAGACAGCCAATGTTCCCTTAAATATGACTGGTTATTCATTATCATGCACTGTTCTTTTCAAACCATAACTCAACTGGTCGTTTGTGTTTGGCGTTCGTTCTCGCATCCGAGCATGATTTCGCATCAAACAGTCTTCACTGTCTGCTTCATTCTGGTCGGCTTCAATTCGCATCTCACATGTGCAGTCTCTGAAGCAGTTGGTCCGTCCAGCGTGATGCAAGTCAGCAGAGCCTGTCCAGAAGATCAGCTGAAGTGGACTGCATCAGGCACCTCAGACTTCCCTGCAACCGATAAGCCGACCCGCTCAGACTCGTTCGACATGTGTGGGAAAGGGTGCAAATGCACAAACGGTTGTGTTGCAGTTCAGTACAACCAACGTGTGAGTTCAACCTTCTGTTTGTCGCGAAATTGTCTATGATGATGATGATGAACCAATAACGAATGTTCACTTCAACCTTCATTCCCTATGTTCACTTATAATTCACACCAATATGTCGTTGCGATTTTAGGAAGGGGGATGCGTCGTTATATTGCAGAAGCCAACTTGATACGAGAAAGTGAGGGTTGCGAATAATCGGAAAGATAGTGGGACGGTTCTTCATCTTCAAGTCTGCAAAGGTAAGCTGGTTGATGTCTCACAGATGTTGCCATCAATGTCCGATGAGTATTTCGTAATATGTTTGTAGGTGATTTATCCTTGGTTGGAATAAATAAAACGAGTCACACTGCAGTTCCAATATCGAAAGTATACGTAAAAAATAACCCGCGAATTCAGTTCTTATTTTCTCACTACAATCTACCTGTAATTTCCTTTTTTCGTGCAAAGAACTATTATACATATCTGCATTCCACTCTGTAACTAGCTTGCGAATCTTGCTCAGATATAAAATGTTTTCTACATCGCATTTCTGTTCACTCATTTTCACCTAAGCTTTGCTGATGTGGACAAGCCAGATCGATCTCATTTAGCGCCGATGAATTTACGTGTGACAGATTGCCACTGGAGTAAATTGAGAATAGTTGTTCTCTACTGATGAAATATAGGGCTAGTGGATGGTCACTTATCTGGACTGTGATTACCTAAGTGAAGTCACCATGGTGAATCCTGGATTGAGATAATACTGATCCTCAACAATGTAAACCCTGAAGCTTACGCATGCTGTCGCTACGATCAAGCGGCTTAGGCATATCATGTGTAATAACGGACATCCATGTGAACTCGTCGTGACATCTGAACACCGTTATTCCCACCGTTGCAGACTTGGACATCGATGATGAGCAGAGAAGTGTTTAGCATCAGAGAATTCAACTGATGTTGTTAAACAAGGTGGTTACTCCATTTGCACTGAGGCAGTTGTCGCAAGGAAACTGATCAGTTTGTTATGAGATTTGTCGGGAGTAGCATAATTCCAACGGTAATTCAAGATGAAATCCCGGTTTATGGCAGTCCTTCTGCCGAGCATCCAGTTGGGTAGATAATGTAGATTGTTGTTCATTGGATTCAATAGCAGAGGTGATCCATCCACGTATGATTATGATAATTTGAAGTAATAATCTGTCCTGGGCATCTGGGAAACAAAGGCTCAATCAGAATTGGGACTCGAAAAATGTGGGTTGTTGCGAACACTAACTTCGAATTTCGTCTTATTTACTGTACATTCATAATCGTGTTTTTCACCAAAGGGATAGTCCGGAAAACCAGGGACAGTTCCCAGTTATAGGAATAGTGTAACTCCTTTCAACCTGAAAACTGACTTGATTTATGAGGCTGATGAATCAAACAGATTAATCGCAAGATCATTGCAACAGCACCAGTAAACTTTGCTATATATTTGTTAATGTTTTTGATTAGTTCACCGAAAGCCACGCTTGTTTGCGGCTGCTACCGCGTTCAGGAACTTTCGGTGTATCGTTCAGTGCTTCGGATAGGTAAAAATAAGTCGGAAACTTTCCGGCTGTCAATGGTAGCAACTGCTTGTGTTTCAATGGAAGTCTCCTTAGATGGCATTTACTGATTCCCAAAGTCAAGTTATCACACTTCCATTAGCCACCTCTTAGTTTAGCTTGTCAAAACTAACACCATTTCTCACCCCTCTATTTTATGCTAGTCTCTGACCAGCATTACAACAGCTGTTTTGAATGCAGGCGTAAGAAATCCCCTGTTAATTGCTCACATCATGATGCCTATTACTTGAAATGTGATGAGACTTCTGGCATTTGGCAACAACCGTAATCCCACAAAGGTCCCAGATTACAAAAGGAGGATATTTCTCACCTGATTGTGTTCTTTTTTCCACAGAATATGTGATGCTGGTGCTGTTGGTTGAGCGCATCGTCTTAACTGACTCCGAAGGTTGCTGATACCATTAGTATGTAATGTTTTATAGAAATTAATTGACTTAAGATGTCTAATGTTCTTCGTCTTATATGAAATCAGTTGATTTCAGCAATGGGCTTTCCTAATACTGTTCAGCTCTCATTCATATCCGACGGTTAGTGTACGACACCAGCAAATATGTCAGCCGTGTTTCGTCCTCATCCACATCATAGCAGCCATGAGCCTGACCAATGAGTGCTGTGGCTCAGGGTGCTGTTCACCTCAACAGTGACATGGAATATCCTAGAAGGTTGAAAATTAATAAAAGAAGACTAAACGAAAAAAACTAGAAATGGTATGGATACAGATACGCCATTGACTGCAGCACACAGCCATCTCAGATAGCGTCTCTTACCAGCGGTTTGAGTGATTACGAGGACCCCAGCCATACAGGCAA
>JTDE01002288.1:41729-65270 GCA_014338405.1 Paragonimus skrjabini miyazakii | reverse complement strand
GTTTCCTATACTCTTCATATTTTTTATCGACTTAATTATATCGGTCTATCTACTCACGAGGTAGATGATCCGGTTTTCCAGCTTCGCCACACCAGCTACGTGAGTAGGTAAGCAGAATGACTTTCAATCAGAAACGAAAATGTAGAATAATATTTGATGTAGCACAAACGCTGAAGCTTTTATAGTTTGCTCAAACTGTACATGAGCAAACAAAATCAAGACTTTTCATAACTGTTAGATTGCTGGATTATCTTTGTTAAATACAGTAATTCAATTAGGCGAAAGCATTGGTTTTCAGATAGTGAAGATTATGTACCTGATGTCTATTCTAAGTGGTTTCATCACGCTTGCAATAATTGTGCAAAACTGACCGGTAACGAAGACCAAACAAAGGAAAATTTAGAATAAATGTTGAAGCTGATAGAGTGATAATACTGGACCGTGTAAAGACTATATTTGAATTTGGTGAAATCTGGTTTAACATCCATTTCTGCATTAATACTACTCTTTGTACGAATAAGAGGTTTGCTTCTCATTTCAACCGGAACCTTTCAATTTCTTTTGAAATTGTTTCGTTTCAAACTTTGCAGATGGAGAAGGGGTACAGCGCGTGCGTGCATTCGATCTTGTTTTATGAATCAGAAACTCGACTTATATGCGCGAATGATTAGTGCGCAGCCTCGGTTTCCGATGAACGTAGTCTCTATCAGATAGTGTATGTCAAGTGGACTGTTTATTTGAGCCCCATCATAGTCTGTCGACGTTTATATGGAGATGAGTCAGTTTACTAACGGAGGACTGAGACACCAATACTGTTCAGTCCAGAATAACTGGTTAACATTATACGTTCTTTAACAGTATATGCCATGGAGTGTTGGGAAGAGCGCTGCCACTATTGGGAACCGTAAGGATTAATAAGTATATTAGGAGTTTATGGCCTATTCAATAATACCACAGGAAATAATTTTCTATAATGGTCATTTAATAAAATGCAGTATAAAGTTTAATAACAGAATAGCTTCCGGAAATAGACTTTATAGACACAAAGACAATAGTCAAATGCATTTTCATCAATTCCTCATCCACCAAGATGGAGAAGTTTCGAATGACATAAGATAAATTAAGACCGTCCATTGCATGATAGACATTAAAGACGATAAACTTAGTATATCACGTATGGTCATGTGCTGTTACGATCGACAATTCGCTAAAAGTGGCATTATAGCCCATTATGTCGACAGCTACCTCAAGAAAATTGCGATTCGTGCCCGGATCTTGACATCGCCTGAAGTCGTTTGGTGCATTGTACATTTTAACCAATCGTCCAGTTGTCTGACCGGTGTGATCCACTGATCCCCCTTTGCCACGCCATTCAAAAACCGTTTACTCAGTGACGCTATACTCAAACTAACCTGTGCAGTATGTTCACACCTCATACCCATGGGTGATTTTGGTTGTCCTGAGACTGACTTGGATACTAGCGAGGTTCCTGCTAAGCTGGCATTACCCGCTTCTTAAATTAAGATACAGATATAAAGTCTCATTTAACGCAGAATGTCAATGCTCACGCGGTTATTGACCTTTCAGCAACCTATTATATATATATATATATATATATATATATATATAATATATTACGTGAAAAAATGTTCAGTTAGAATTCCCAACGGCCTTTTTATACACTACATTTGGTCACCGCGTACCTGTGATTAATGACCTAATGCGTTCTGCGCTAAAATAACTAATACACAGTAGTCCACCACAAACGAACCAAAACGGTGCGTTAATGAGACAGTGGTTCATTATGTATACGAATCCGTCACTTACTAGCAGAGATGTACTGTTCTACTAACAAGTCAACATTGCCGACATACAAAGACGAAAAGAAAAGAAGGCATTAATAAATAAAACATAAATTCACAAAAGGCATTCAAAATGCTCTCCGTGGGCTTCGTTACACAAAAACATTTTCTTTAGGCATGTTGATAGCACACGTTGCAAATCAGTCTCAAAGATTGCACTGCGTTCCAAGATTATGGTTATTTTGGTTTCCTCCGAGGCCTGTGTACGTTCTCTGCAAACTGTGCGTTTGAGTTATTACCCACGAAAGTATCCAGTGGAGTAATATTTGGCGACCATGAGGGTCACTCCCTTATTCCACCGCGACCGATCCGTTGTCGCCCAAATGGGCCATACAAATATTCTCGTATAAATAGAGTATAATGAGGTAGGTCAATTGTTGCAGCGTTGGTACAACATTCTACCGCGGCAGTTGAAGATAGGCATGGTCTAGTTTGCAAGTGATTATGTGAGCAGATGTTTTGCCCGTAACGTTTCTTTCAGAGAAGAAACGCCCGATAATCCGTACCCAAAAAAGCCCAGCGATAACTATGAACTTTGAGTTGCTGTGATACCGAATTAGCGTAAACCGATGGGGGTTATTGATATGCTAAGAATGGGATTTCCGCACGAATCCATTCAGAGAAAATATTGTTTCAAAAATAAATACTGCAGAACATGTCTCTTTCTGATAATTAATACGCGTCAAACGATATGTTTTTCCGCATCAGACAGCTGAAGCTTATGCAATCGAACCTACCAGTATAATTGATACTTGTATCTTTTGAGTATCCGGTGCACGTCGGTTATGTTTTTAAGCCGGCCAATAGACGCTTTTTGGGGACTGTTTTATGCACGTCGTAAAACATCACTGACAGAAAAATCGTCTGTTGGTGTGCGCGATCAAACACTTCTTTGAAGCTCACGTACACTGCTCGTTATAACAAATTTTTCATCAGCTCTCGGACTGAGCCACAGATAATCGACCACGTACACACATGCCTTGCGGTATCTTTCAAATTATCACCACAGTTAGTTTATCGGCACATCGTTCTCTTACTTCCTTTCCAAACGTGTGGTCTTGTTCCAGCTCGGTAAATTCGTCCAGACCAAATTGTATGCCGTGGTTTTCCGGTAAAATGAACTGAAAAAAGTGTGGTCCAACATAATTCAACATAAGAAGAGTCAGTCTGTGTGACTGACAGACAGAACGAACGAACTAGTCACCTCAGGGTCCACAGATCAGACATGCCTCCGGTGAAACGAAAGTGTTGGTTACAAATTGTCATCGGAGCCATTTAAATGTGCAATCGGTACAGTTAGTTCTCAATCAGTGTTTTAGTAATCGGTAAATCTGTTTCTTTCCTGAACGCAGCTTCTTACTAACAACCGTTTGGGGGAAGAGATCATCGTGATAGCACAGTTTGGTTGGGAAATATCCTATTTTCAACCTGTTCTTTCGCATTTTGACTCTCAGTCCAGCGATGCCCTCCATGTACTCAAACGTTACAGAGATCTGTGTCAACAACCAGGTGTTATCGATCGTGAGCCGTGGTGGTCAGAACACTAGGACGACGGAGCCGAGCGACTTGACTAGAAATTCACGTTCACTTACGTGCTAGCTAGTATGATTATGGTTGCAGCGGTGTAATGTGCCCTTACGCCAGCCCAACTCTATTAGGAAAGTTGTTCATTGGGTAAGCCTGTTGGTTCGGACTATGGATTCTGTATACAGGTGCACACTTCGGGAACCTGTATACGACCACGGAACGAAATGTATAGACTGCTCGTGAAAGCAATCTCGTCTATCTTTCGAATGTTCTTCGGATATTCAAATCAGCAACTTGATGGCTGAAGTCATTAACATTACGAAGTATCTGGAATTAGCTTGAGAAGATTTCTGCACGAACGAAACGGGTATCAATATTCTTTGCACCTATGTAGTGTGAAGTGGGCGTCCTTAAACGGAGTCAAGTGTCAACTCGCAGTTCACCAACGAAACTCTGCAGCCCACTTGGCGTCCTTCGTCAGAGCACCTGTCTACACTTACACCACATGACAAG
The DNA here is from genome assembly GCA_014338405.1 of Paragonimus skrjabini miyazakii. NCBI lineage: Eukaryota > Metazoa > Platyhelminthes > Trematoda > Plagiorchiida > Troglotrematidae > Paragonimus > Paragonimus skrjabini miyazakii. The sequence continues at coordinate 61,368 of JTDE01002288.1, read as the reverse complement.
AACCTGCAAACTGAAACAGTCACGCCGTAGACTATCTAACCCCCTAAATTCATAAAACGTATTATGCACTAAGTGTTACCTGTCGTTTGTGTGGTAATTCCGGCCATTGTGCTAGTGTACGTCGCTCAGGTGCTACTGCAATATAAACGATACAAGTTAATGTTTTTTCTTCAAATAACTGAGAGGTAGATCTGCGCGTAATGAAACAACATGCTCCACAGTACATGGTTATAAACGCCTATCACAAGGCATATTTTGCACGGATGAAGACAGCTTACCAAGTTCGAATGACTTGACCCCATCCCAAAACTTAACCTAAATGATCACTTGAAGCACAGTGTTGGAGAAATCTCCGATGGCGTCAACAATCATTTTCTAGTAAAGTATTCCTGACCTAGTAGAAGGCCGAGACGCCAACGGAATAGAACTGATCGCTTCATCACATTGAAACGTTTAGCATTGAACAAGTATCAATGAGAACAAACCGGACTTGCGTTTGTTGAGTATGTCATGCGACCTAACCATATCACAGTTTCTAACAAAGAGGTTCCATTGTACAATCAACGCGGTCCTGTTAAAAACCCAGCGGTAAATCTTAAGCATTTTGTGGTGAAAATCTACTCCATTCACCCCCAACAAAATAGATCTAGCAAGGGACCAATCCAAGCGTCGCGTTTAAGATACTACACCCGGATTAGACAAACAATTTCAATGTTACGCCTTCTGTTATTCGCTAATAAATTTGTTCTGTATTGCACCAATTAACGTTCAGTTTGTGACTTTGTATGTGTTAACACGACCAGCCAATGATAGACTGTGATTCCCCTAGTACTGTTGTACATCTATAAACGAGGATTTTGTTTCATGAATAAGAACTGTTTAGCACAACCAGTACGAGGTCTTATCTTTATTACTTGTGTGGAAAGTTTCAATTTGAGTACGATTTCCAGGGCTACTCGAAGTCCCTAACTCCGAGTATTACAAAGTTTTATGAAGAAGTCGCAGCACATACAAGAGATAAAGCTGGCATATCGTAATTGCAAAATTTTGATGGATTTACCCATTCGGATGTTGACAAAACTCTGAATAAAAAGTATTCAAGTGTGTATAACAACAATCAAACGACTGCGTCAAATATGATTGAAAGACAATACAAGGTCATTTAACATATCACAGCCACGGCCGAGTCTATTGTCTATCAGAGAAACTGTTTCTAATGATCTGGAAATGATTGAAGAGGATCTGGTCGACCAGGTTTGGTGTTCAGAGTGAGTGAAACAGATAGTAGCAGTTCCGCAAAAGACTAATATATTCTCGTTTACAACTGCTTACGTGCATTGAACAGCAACATCATTCTGGAGAAATTTGCTTTAGTTACTGCAGGTGAATCAGATTTCAAACTACCTGGAGCAAATGTATGCTCATGCCTTGTTATCAAAAGCGCCTATTTTCACACGCTCTTGAAGTTCAATTCAAGACCTGTAAAGACATTCCTCATATAAGATGGTCTGTATCGGTATGAACTGTTTTCACTGGGTCACATCAGTGACCCTACAGCATGGAAAAGTTCAATACACGTGCATTAGCTCATTAAAAATATTGTGTCGCATGCATGGATGATAATTGGGTCTTTGGAAAATCTTCTGAATATTGTGATTTTCATCTAAACTCTGTACTTCGCCGATTAACTGACCAAAGTTTGCTGATCGGTATTCTAGAATTTCAGTTCGTCAAACAAGAATTCGCATTCCTCAGACTTATGATCTTAGATGCCGGTGTTGAGTCTAGTAAAGAGACTACACATACGCCATTGGCGTGTCTTAAGGCATAAACTGTGGAACAGGTCGAACGCTGCTTTGCTCTTTGCAGATGGCACCAAAGGCCACCATTTTTGACGGTTTGCGTAAGGTAATCCGGCGAAGTCGGCTATATCATTGGGATCTGATACAAGAAAAATTCTGTTCTTTGATCTGTGCAGTAATTGTTTTTACTCTTACGGTATCCACTTTTGACGAACGGTGTCCTTATCCCGGGTTGTCAAATACCAGTTTGGACGCCGCTTTACCAAAAATGCAGAGCGGAGAGACAAAATTATATGTGCATCCCGGACACTGTCAGTCACTGAAATAAAACACTCCACAAGCGGAAAAAAGGCCTCCACGTGTTTGGACTTGTGAAAAATGTCACTTCTATCTTTAGTGTATCCGTTTGTTTCATGCACTGACCACATAAATCTTGCTGCGTACCTCCGTCGTGGAAATAAAAGCGGAAATCTTTCCGGATAAGTCGGTGGTAAGCACGTCTACTGAGCCAATGTTAAAGTTTGCCGTATTGTGGGGTGACAGAATCAGGTGGTTGACGAGTTTTGGCTTCCGTGCACATAAAAAATAAAGATGAAAGGGTGGACCTCAAAGAATTAGAAATGACTGTATTTTTAAATAGTGTTCAACAGGCATCCATAACTCTGAAAAGTATACAAAACAATGCGAAGACGAGCTGATTCCCACGTTGGATCACAAATGTACATCGAATTCATGATCCCGTAAAAACTACTTACAGCCTAAACTAATACCCTTTTTATTCGTGCGACACGGGTTGTGAACAACTAGTAAATGTGTTCTAAGAGGCCCTCGCTTCGTCATATCTTAGTTTGTTACTGCAGATGTAATAGCGGCCAGTCGTGAGTGAGATTTCGGCACAGAAAAGAAGAAAGCCCGTAGCCGTGAGTGTTATGGGTGGTCGAGGTTCAACTTCAAAGTGAAAGTGGCAATCACGGAATGTTCCGCTTGTCAACACCCAGACAAAACCGCTAAATCGATCAAGATTCCTATTCGACCCACCGAGTGTCTCATAAGACCACGGGCAAAAATTGTCATTGACATCATGTGACCATTTACAACTGTGCCGCAACATGAGTTCTATTTAACTGTTTTAAAACCAAACGGCTTGAAGCTCTCCTATGTGATGGGATAACTGCAGGGGCAGTTTTGAAGTGGTTTCAGTATCTTTCTGCTCGAATTGGCTTGCCGAAGAAAACATCACTGATAACGGAACCTAGTTTTGCATCACTCAATTCACATGATTTTCGTTTGCAAGTGTTTTCTAATGACTACACTGTGGATTTTTAACCATCTAAAACGTGCCAAAGACCCAACTGTGCTACGTGGACTTAACAAGTTTGTTAAGTTTAGCACAAAACTGGCGGAAGCGAAAGCTGAAATTCGGTTCCTAGACATATGTACCGAAACGGGTGAATATCCGAGTCATTTCTGGACAATCCTGAGGAGAAATTGCATAAATGTTACTATGATGTCACTACAGCGACACACATTTCACGAACGTGATACCATTCGAAGTAGATTTGAAGAGTTGGAGTTGAACCTGGCCAAATGTGAACACCATCTGGAGCAGCTGACGCCCGAAGAACGTGATGACTTAGAAACTTACGTCCGTCTGACTGTCCAAAAGCAACTAGAAAGGAAACAGGCCGTAGTAGAGAAGCAACTCAGTCCAGTGAAGCAATTAACTGAATTCCCAACAAACTCAGAACGGTACGTTCATAATTTTTCCTCATTGCATCTGGATAAAAAAGTTCATTGAAGTATTGTCACTGGGTCCTAAATTTTGTTGTCCGCAACGAAAAACTAGGCAGTCGGACTTGGAAGTACAGTTCGCGAACCTGTTTTCTCAGTTGTCTGACCTTAAGCTGTCATCTTCGCTAGATGATGAACCACTGAAGTCGACGTTTGTTAACTCACGTTACCAATACCAGCAGAGTAACCCAATCTTGAAACATCTGTTAACGCAGGAACGTATCTTAGCAGCCGAAAGTTTGAGGAAAAATGAAAGCATTATTCTCTCCAAGCCGGATAAAGGTGCTGCAATTGTTCTGCTCAATAAAATAGATTACCTAAACAAAATGCAGACCATACTAGGTGACCAAACCAAATTCGAGCAGGTGGAGAATGAGAAGGACAAAACCCCTCAAACAGAGAAGGCGTTGTCGAAAATACTACGTTTTATGAAACACAACGGGACAATTGACTCTCCAACTTTCGAATGTATTCGACCCATTGGAACCACAATTCCCAGGCTTTGCGGATTGCCGAAAAGTCACAAAGCGGGTATGCCTCTTCGACCTATTTTAGACATGTGCAACTCACTATACCACTCGCCGGCTAAGTTGTTATCGCATCTCCTTGAACCTGTCAGGCAGAAATTATCAAAACATAGCCTACGAGACTCCTTTGAATTCATTAACACAATCAACGGGTTAAACCTAACCGGACAACAAATGCTTTCTCTGGACGTATCCTCCTTATTTACAAATGTTCCACTGGAGGAGACGATAGACTATTTGTGTGATTATATCGCGATTAACAACATAGCTGTCCATATACCCCCACTAGAACTAAAACAGCTATTGTACTTTTGTACTCATAACATACAATTTAAATTCAATGGAAAACTTTATCGACAAACAGATGGCGTGGCGATGGGATCCCCATTGGGACCGTCGTTGGCAGACGTCTTCATGGCGAAGCTTGAGAATGACCAGTTAGAAGAAGCCATCCGTGGATTTAGCGTTTATAAACTATATGTGGATGATATCATATGTATAGTTAGCGAAAATGCTAACCCAACGGATATATTAGCCATTTTCAACTCTTCCCACAGGAACGCGACATTTACACTAGAAACTGAACCTAACGATCAACTATCCTTCCTGGACGTACTCATCCGGCGACGTTCTGATGGATCCGTTCAACGTAAAATCTATAGGAAAGAAACCCGGAATGGGCAGTATATCCATTTCAGCAGCTTTGTTCCTCTAAGGCAGAAAATGAATCTCATAAACTGCTTGACTAATAGAGCCATGAGAATATGTACACAAGAACTATCGTTTCTACGCGCATTGTTCTTACAAAACGGCTATCCAGAGCGTTTTGTAGACAAGACTATGCAGCGTCGTGAGAATCAGGATAAGATGAACCTAGTGGAAAATAAAGCAGTATTTATCTCATTACCATTCAAAGGGGATACGCTTGCCGAAACAATCACTAGGAGACTTGACACTGTCATCAATAAAACATTCTACGCTGTAAAATTACGCGTGTTTCAACTCTACTCCAGCTTCGTGTTTACGGCTAAAGGATAAAATGCCCGTTTCTGCGGCTTCTTTTGGTGTATACTCATTTACCTGTTCCTGTGGAACTAGTTAGGTGGGTCGCACGACCAGGCATTTATCTGAACTTATCCGTGAGCATCATCCAACCTGGATCAGCAGCGGAGTCACCAGGACAATCACGAGCGCGATTGTTTCACACCTCGTTGATACACATCATACTGAACCATCAAATGTCAGGATATGAACGAACCTCCGGACAAGCCGGAGGGCATGCGACTGAACTGAATCTGATTTATCCCAATGTGTGTGCACTTTTCTGGATCCCAGGGTTTGATTATCAACTACCTATTTTTGGAGCGCAAATACAACGGCGTGAACAACTTTTCTTTTTGGAATTAATGAAAAATAACGGCGATGAATGGTATTGGTACAACTGTGTTCTACATTACCTCATTCTGTCTTCCAAAATTCACGCAAAAGCGGTAATTCTCGTTAGAATTCTGCACCGTCAGAACAGATGTGTAAGGGCTGTTGGCTTCTCCGAAAAAGCCTCTATCCAACGTTCCCTAGTTGAATTTTGAATCCATCCCGCGAGATTCGCGCAGCCGGAATGCCCCAGTTGTTGGTATTTCATGTTATTCAGTTTTATAAACCGTAGGGATTATCGTCATTTGCGAATAACAGCATATTTTGTCGTAGACCAGAGCAAAGGGGCTGCACAAATGAGCGTCTTGGCAATGGGCATTGGAATGACGTTAATCTGTTGTTGCTTCACCAATGCCATAGAACCGCACCTGGTCGATAGCCTGTTGAGTTTTGTGTCAACTACGGCGTCTGTCATAGCCAGAAAATCGGTTCCAAGGATCGTCTGTCTAGTTTATAGAGGCCAAAAATGATGCTTTAAGGTTTGCTTGTTAATACTCACCTGTCGACCTTTCGCGCTATGGTATCCAACTGTCAGGTTATCTAATGATGTCGGTTCTAAGCTTCGCTCCCAACACCAGCAATCTTCGAAACAGCGACTCCCCTAGCAATCAAGCATTGTTCTACTTTACCGTCATCCTCAACACATGTATGTACAGCAACCTTCTCAACAGCTTCCATTAACAGACCAATCAGATGTTGGACAATCATAGAACACACTACTTTTGGACTTCCCAAACTGTGCGTTTGAACACTTCCTCTGTAGGTGTCTTTTTCTACTACAGCAGATTCCGCTTTCTTCATCACTATTCTTCTGTACTACTGTTCTCAGTGCTGCTTCCTCCGCTGTCAACTGTTCCATTGCTTTATGCACTTCCTTAAGTGTCTTTCCATCCGCACTTTTGTTCACATTCAGCAACGCCATGGACATATCTCTCAAGTTCCGTGTTACTTTTGCGAGCTCGTCAATGCCCATCCTCTCGGTAACGTAGACAATGTGAATATTGCCGTGAACAGCTTATCTGAAGACTCTCAATGCTTCACCAACAAAACTCATCTGGTTACCTGATCCAGTTCGGAGAGTGCTTCACTCAACGATCCTTGCAAAGTGGCGACGAAAGTGGAAGCATCCGTATTTTGCTCAAGCCGGCCTCCTTGGATAGTTGCACCATCTCCAGGCAGCCGATCGGCTTATCAAAAGCAGTGGCCTTTGCACTACGCTCAGCACCGCGTTCGACATGTCTTTTAGCAGCGTTCGCAGGGTAGCCAGCCCTGACCTCTAATTCCTTGGCCACTTTGTCTGAACCCCCAGAGAGGTGCGAACGTTTTCACCTTCGAACGGATATGATCAGGGAATTTGGTTCTTGCATCCGTCACGAAACCAATGTGATCGCAAAAGAGGTTCTACCTGTAAAATTCATTTTATCTACGATGTGCAAGCACCCTATGCTTGCCGTTAGTTTTACTGATTTAGCAAACCATCCTGAACGCAGCTGCATATTTCACAATGACTGACTGAAGATTGATAGTTTGCTGTTGAGTGTGCTGCTGTGTACTCTGCTCGATGTGACTTGGCTTCTTTTTATATGAAAAGCATTTCACTGGGACAGCTGTCCACACGCCTTAATCATAATGTAACATTAATTAATGAGTTTCGACCACTAAAACCTTATGAGTTCAAGCTAGACGTATGGAAGCAGCCTTCAGTGAAGATTGTCGAAACTAAGGACAGCTTGAGGATAGACGGTATCGTTCAGGTCCGGAGACGTGAATCTCGAAGACGTCTTAGTAGTGGAAGATCCTCCTTAGTCTAGGTGATCGATTAAAAGGGCCGATGGAGGTTACACCCAGATCTTGTGCAAAATCCTAACGACTCAACTAAAGCCGCATAGAGTCACATGAGTGCAGTAGGTCAAAAGAGGAAGCTTGACCAATCAGTGTCGCGTTAACTGATGGAAATTCAGATAAGGATATACTTAGAGGTGAGCACTCTACTGCTGAGGAGCCAACATAAACCCTCTCTGACAAGCTTTATTACGTGATGGAAGATGGATTTTGTAGAAAAAAATGAGGGCTAGACTACTTGATAAAATGAGGTGTCGCAAACGAGACCCAGACGTGACCCATATCCAAGGAAGACCATAAGAATTGTTTGGTCTGCAGCGTAGCATTCTGAGACCTAATGCGATGATCACAGAGTAATTATATAGCAATTATTCAAAGCAGATTCACCAGAATATGTTAGCATGGCAACCGGAGCTGACAGAAATAAGGCATGCCAATATTGCATAACAATGTCAGACAGCACGATGCCAAATAATTTTCCAAGGCTTGTGCCTACTGGGGTTTCAAACCTTACCTCATTCACCGCACTCATCGGATCCATCACCAATGGATTACAGAGTTTTGTTCATGGCACTCCTGATGTCATGAGTACATAAATAAAAGACCTAAGACCACAAGGAGTGGTCAAAACCCTACGTATATGGCGACTTCGACCATGGCCTCGAACCGTTTCCGACGTTTACGGATACAACAATTTAAGTAAAGGATATAAATACAGTCACGCTATGTTTGTCTAATTGCGCTAAACGGTATCGTGCATGAGCTATGTACAGATTATGAGGTACGGACCGTTCGAGCCCTTGGAACTCACAAAAGCGCGCCAAATCAATGCTGACCAAATAACCGTATATATATATTCGGTTTCACGGTTGAATAACAGTTGTCTCGGCAGCTACGGCTGCTGATAGTAATTATGGCTTAAAAAACAATACGTGATACTACCAACAGTCAATTCCACATTCTAGAGTTATAATAGTATTGATAATCAAGATAGGATGCACGTTCGTGTAACCAGCCCGGACTTTGACAGGCGCGGGCCAAAATGTATCACATACGTCAAAGGCATGTGGATCCATGTTATCTACGTAATACCAGTCAATGCAATCGATCACTTGTAACAAGTGCGCATGTTCCGAATGCGTAGCACATTTAAAGACATGGTCTCCAATGTACTTGATCGAATCCCTTTTCCGCACTGATAGAGTGCTGGAACGTACCAGCAGTTAACTGAAACCTTGATATGCCTATGCCCAAACAGACACTCGGTTATATTATTGGCATACTGATATTTTGCTTTCTAACCGTTGAAGTTAATGCTTTAATCCCGGTGGAATGTGCTCAAAATGTGACTCGTCCAGGGCAAGTGTGCTGTCCGCATAACCCACATAACGGCTTGATTTGTGGTGGACCCCAGCGTGGATTTTGTCAACGCATCTACGCCCCAAAGGAAAATGTTCCAAGCGTGTTTTGGGTAGACGATCGACTGGCCTGGCCAACTCGATTCATTGAACACGCTTGTCAGTGCCAACCACGATTTTTTGGTGTTTCTTGCGAGCAATGTTGGTTCGGTTGGACCGGACCTGACTGCATGGAAAGGGAACACCGAATTCGTAGAGATATTCGCAAATATTCGCCACACGAACTCGAAATATTCAAAGATGTTGTAGCACGTAGTTGGAACTGGCCATCCAGATACGTCATATTGGATGAATCATCGAACTGGAACTCAGATCCCGTCAAAAAACCACGGTTCATACCCGCTAGCGTGCAGTACTACATCACATTTATGCACTACTATGGTTCAAGAAGCACATTATACAAAAGTAAGAAAGAATGTGACGAATTCGCTATTTTGGACTTCAATCATGATGGAGTCACATTCCCTACTTGGCATCGCTACTACAACCTGATTTGGGAGAGACTGTTAGGAGAAATTGCATGGAAAGTACATGGTGTCAAGGATTTCAGTGTTCCTTATTGGGATTGGGTTGGCGCATTACAGTGTGACATTTGTACTAACCAATACATAGGTGCACCCGGTAAAACCGATCGAGACGGACAGCGCATCAGTGTTGGCTCGCCTTTTCATAATTTGACTGAATTTTGTTGGGAGCAAGAACCTGGTGCAACATGTACCGGATGTCAAAGCGCCGGTCGGTTCGGAAAGGTGACGAGACGATTCAGGTTTGAAAACTTCCCCACTCAGGCTGATATAGAATTTGTGCTTGGACTAAAGAAGTAAGTTTCATTGGTTCTGTCAAGTCCTCGAAAGGTGGACTGCCAAACGTTAGGTAACTTTTATTGATACCGAAACTCCGCAAACATAAAATCAACGTCTATAGCGTTTGATCGTAGACTTTAAACTCAGACTTTTCATTCAGTGCCCTTGAAAAAGGTACTGGACTCGAACTTCGCTCTTGTAATGTATCCTTAGTAGCAGCCAACAAGATAGTTACTGTGTTTCTTCGCAAGATAGCCTGACAACCTGAGCATCACTAACAGGCGCTTATGACTGCATAAACCTGGCCGTCCCCAATGTGAGATCACTGGCACAGTTGCCGACGTGTTTGTCACAATGACACGCACATCAAAGTCCAACTGTCGATTGTGGCATAGCAGTGAACAGTAGTAAGCTTTAAGAAGGGCAAAACTTCCTTTGGAAATCAACTACGAAGTTTATTTGGACATTAAAAGTCCGATCAAGTGTAGGTAGTGTCCAAATGTGTATCAGTAGAGAACCTCAACTGTTCATCAGGAAGTCTGAAAAAACGCAATAGTCGACATTAATCGTAAGATTGGCAATAATCATATACGTAAGAACAATCGATGTATTCGTAAATATACACAAGACTACAGAAAAGCGATTCCCATAAATTGGTCAAGGAAAGCAGACGTAATCTTACAACGTAACAGAGCCAAAACAAATCCTTTTTTATCGCCTTCCCTTTGTTGACACTGCAATCACATATTTTAATTGGTTTCAAGGACCTTTCTTCACAGTTAGAAGCGTATTTGAATGAGGATGAAGTAATGATGGTCTGCCGCCGTGACAGTCCATGGTTGTGTGCGAACTTTAATGACTGAGGTTGATTACGTTGAGACCATAGATACAACACTGTTGCCTGACAAATTACAGTGTTGCATACGCAGTCATAGCACCAATCCATCAATCAATGTAGATTTTCCTGACTAAAAAACAAGGAGTGTTGGTATTAAAAAAGCGAACACCACTAAATTCTCGGACGAAGCGCAACCAGATAAACAAGCAAAAGATGTGAATAAACTACCTATTTAAAAATCGAAACAGTCAGACATTCGACGTGTCGTCTTACACAATAACCAGTTTAGAAGTCAAATTTACGCCAGCGAATGCATCAACTGACGTTGATTGTGCAGACGAGTAGAAAGCAACAGGTTTCTAGCCACGGTCAGAGTTAAACGCTTTTAACAAGACAGAAACAGCTGGCAGACGTGAACAATATAGTTGCCGTGACCAAGAGGCTTATTCATCGGACGTACATCGTGATTACATACAACATGAACGGACATCAAATTTGTGTACAACAGCAAATAGCTGCTCCTCAAACAGTGGCCGGTGATCCCAACATCGCAAACAACCACATAATCACCCAATCTTAGTGAATGTTATGACAGTAGCCAAGAGCAGAGGGACAGGAGATGAGAAAGACGAAATAAAGATCGATCCATGACCATGCTCTTGAGCAAACATGAGTGGTACGAAGTCACCTAACCCACGTGTGCTAAAAGCGTCACAGCATGAGTAACTAGTTTATTTTACAAGCAATGCATTCGACTCAGTCAGTAACTGTGACCAGGAACCCACGTTCAGTAAACAGCAGGTGAGAAAATACTGACAGCCTTGATGGTGCAATTACGCACATCCTAATAACAACCTTAGTTGTCAACGTCAAATTGAAAAATAGGCAATAAAACTCACGGTCTAGGTCAAAATCTGCTCATTTTGCGAAATATAATCAAGTTTTTATACAGCGAAACCTCTAAACTTTATCACAAATATAATAACAGCACATAAGCTTGCTGTTTGTGATTTCGTTCCTTTAACAATAGCTACTTCACCGAAGGCGAACGTGACAACCCCGACTGTGTATCATTCCACATGGCTCTCGAAGGATTCTGTGGACGGCCTGGGTCCAACTCAACTGGACTTTGGACACATAACAAGGTGCACAACATGATCGAAGGCAGCATGGCAACCACAATCACAGCAACCAATGATCCCATCTTCATTCTTCATCATTCTCTAATTGACAAGATATTTTCCGTAAGTTATCTTACCATTGCAATCACTGAGAAAGAATAAACTCAAAACTGCGATCCAAATTCAAAACACTAAGAGAGAATAATGAACAACATACAGTATGCAGACTGTGAAGTTATCTTTCGAAAACAAAAGCTCTGGTGACAATCGGTGGACGTAGTCCAAACGCGACCAATTAGGTAACGTGCATGACTTTCCTCTAATTCATTTTGATCAAGTAACCACGTCCGGTCCGGAAAAGTAAACCATGGATCAACTTTTTGACTTCATCTATGATGACACTTCAGAATGACTGCTGCATAACGTCCGGACAACAAACGGTTTTTTGAACAAATATGAGCTCTCAGACCAGTCATAACATGTACGAGAGCCAGTCGAATCTTTCAAAGATCCGGTTCATTGCGTGAGGACCGCGCATGCTTGTGATGTACGAATGTGTATTCATGTTATGGATTGGGCAAAGATTTTCTCAGAAAACCGCAGGTGGTCATTGAAACCAGTCGTAGCACGAATACGCCCGTTGACAATAGAAGTTCTGGTTAGAATGAATGACTAATATTGTGATCGGTTGGTCTGTAGACTACTTGCTTCAAACAAGTGTGAGGTCTTCATCGTGTATTAATGACTTTCACGTCACATTTTAAAGTTCTTTCATAAACTAATTTATCTTCTAACTGGTCTTCATCTATCTTTAACTAACGGTTACCTTTTTCCATCGTGTAAATTGCTTCAACGCCAATGGTCATTACTTTGTAACTTTTGTAATTGGTAACCTACAAGCATAATATTTTCGCTGCTTCTCCGTAGTCATCGCTTTCCTTCTCCTCTTTAGCCACTAGACACAAAAACAAACTGATGTTCCAACAACAACATTGGTCTTAGTCGACCGTCCCCCACGTACAAGCCGACCACTCGAGTAGCTGCATTTTGCAGTCAGCCCCAGCTATCGTTGTAAGGGATCAGACGTGAAATTTGTTGAGCGATATAGTACACAGGAATAAGTTATGCGTAGTAGAACTCTTAACCGTCACAACTTGAATACCTACTAACAAATAACGATAGCTCACAGATAGTTAATGAAAAGGCTAAATCACCGTTTTGGATCCTTACTGTTGGGATTGCTGCGCAAATTGAAGGCAGCAGCGTTCGTCGGGACCGTGTCCTATCCTGTACATTTGTGATCTTCTGTTCGGATCCGGGTGCAACCGCGTCGTGTCCGTGCTCCAACCGTGCCAAGTCACATCTAGTCGAAGTATTTCAATTGGCTGTGTGCGGAAGGTGACCGCGCGCGTGTGCAAGTCGGGACAGTGAGTACAACTTAGACTAAACGGCTCTACACGTGATGGGCCAAGTGAGAGGATGAGACGACGGCTACACATGCATCTACACTCCATACAGACGCATACACATATACACACACACATCGTGCAAGTAGCCAACTAGTGAGTGCGCACTAGTCCTATACGAACACAGCGGCATATCCTGAAATCGTCTATTGGATGCACAGTGTTCGCTTATCGAGAAGGCGCTGCTGTAGTCTGTTGATGATAACCGAGAGAAACGTTTAGTAAGATGGTCCCAGTTTAATTAATCAGAAGCGGTCAAAAACGGTAGAAAAAGCTCCGTTAAGAGTAGAGAAACTGAAGTGATACACAACAAATTTTCCATTATGACGTCCCGTGATTTCTGGGCACCACTGAGCTCCTAATTTTTAGACGCCGCGAATAATCTCTATTTCCTAATTAAGTCTTACTACTCATTAACGAGGAGTAGCGTGACGTTTTTTAGATATTCCTTCAATGGTAAACCTCTCCCAAACTGCACTGAATTAGATGTTGTGCGGTGCCGGAACCAGTTAACTGGTCTGAGGTGCATGTAACACTTGCTTTGGTAATCGCGGACAACGGAAAAGAAATGACACAGCATGAACGAAGCTGAAGACATCTGTTGATGGATTTTATACAAACTTCTAGCGTGAGCAGTTAACTGAATTGCGTAGTCGAACGGCGGCGGATTCAACGGTGACCGACATCCGTTGTCTGACCAATTTAGGGTGGCCAATCAGAACTCTGTAGCTTACACAAAAAGGTTAGGTGAGGTCAACCTAGTGATCAGTATCAGCTAGGTGTGCGTAAACTGAGTTGCTGATGGATATGATCGAAACAGCCTCGAGCCACGTTGAATGATATTCTTCGATCCTTATGGAAAAACGTTGTAAGACAGCAGGAAGAGGACTATACAAGCACGGATTGGTCGAGAACAAGAATTTTACCGTTCAGGCTTCCTGTCAACAGAGGGGGTGTGGTGAACTAGGTGCGCATCGTTGCCGCCGGAAATATGTGCCTGCATGTCCGATAAAGACGTCGGCTGAGTGTTTGTGTTGCACTATCACTCTGAAACGGAAGACGGATGAACAGAAGGCGGTCACTGCGCAGCTATTCGCTACAGATCACCGGATTGTTCCCACTTAGTCTTTCTGAACAGTGTAGAGTATGTTGGTCAACCACCCCGAATTGGTCAGATAACCGAGGTTGACTGCCGCTGAATCGATTGCTATTGGGATTTTACATAACTTTACTACTGCCCAACTAAGTAAACAAATCAGACGAGGTAGGACGGAAATAAAGATATTATAACAAAGTAAATACTCACATCTACGTTCATAATGCAAGCATGTCGACAAACGATACGAGCCACGAAACCAAACAAATCAAAGAGTAAGTGATAGGTTTACAGTTTTTCATATGCAGTTGTCCACGATGACCAAGGATGAGTTATCAACCATGTGAATGAGATAGCCGGACCTCTTCATCACTGAGCCTGCCTCCTCTATATCATCTTAATAGTATGTTGGCGCCTGACATACAAAAGGACTTTATTAAAAAACGTAGTACAATTGTTTTCTTAATTTATCTAGATGTGGTACCGTCTGAACAAACCACGGTTCACGGATTACCCGAATGAGAATGTACGACCTGGACACAAACGGGACGCGTTTATGATTTCCATCTTTCCGCTCGCCCGCAATGGAGACATGTTTACTGATGTCACGGCGCTGGGCTACGACTATGATGATCCGAAGTCGGTTGGCGATTTCGCACACAACGGCGGAGGACCCGTGTTCATTTGAAGGTCACACTTTTAGGTTATACTGAGCAATCGGTATGTTCCGATTACGCATCCGTAACTAATATCTAAATCAAGATAATATAATCAACAATAAGCTAAATCGGTCCTGTGTTTTTTCACAATGCAGAGAGCTCAACTGAGGCACAACCACAAGAGTAACTAGTGAATAAGGACAGCAATCAACATGGTAGACTAGAGAAGATCAGCACCGTCCTTGGAAAACATCTAAAAGACTTTCAACGGAAGAGCATCCAACAAAATAATTGAAATTTATAATTTATGAGACTAATGCACCGAACCCAAGCAGGATTTAGCAGTAGTTAGTCAGCTAGGTGACATTTTGGTTCAGAGTCGCTGCAACAGTAACGAAAACAGTTTCGAAAGGTAAAAACAATATTAGAGGAGGTAAGATGAATTAGAGAAGAACTGACAGTCAGTTGGATGCGGTCATGGAACAACAATATCATGTCAATGTTTCAAAACAGTGACCTGATCGATGACCAGGCCCACAACCTGTGAAACGGCATCTACACAACACAAAAGCTAGGACACACGGGCACATCGCCACCTAATTGTTTCATGATATTGGTTAACTCAGTCATAGTTATGTTCAGTGTGGCACACAATCTACTGTTAAACAGCCAAAAATACCCAGAATATGTATACTCATTATTTGGTTGTGATCGCACACCTGAGATTTCTTCAAGATGAACGTTCGCAAATTGCAGTGTGACTAGTGTTTATTGCCAAGGGCACAATGGAATAAACAGCCAATAGGCTAAGGGGTGTGGCCAAACGAATAGACGTTATGATGGTATCGCCCATTCGAGCGCTGGGCAACAGTTTGCCTTGTTGCATTTGTATGCATAAGTCATGTAATAAGGACAGAATGATAAGAAGAATAAGGACAGATGATTGTTTAGTCATTATGATCAATGTGTATGTAAATGCTCATTTCCACGTTCACTTCAAACATACAGTTCCGCATGAATGCCGTTCGCTCCTGGTCAACTTATGGCAATACATGGGTTACTTTACTAACTGCTTTTTGAAATTACACGATACAGCGTTAGCGTCGTTTTGCAATTCCGAACAGGCCTGGGTGGATCTCACAGCAAAACTAAATGCACCACGCCCGATTTCTTCCAAAACAGCGTTTTCAACGTATAAAGTCAGTAAGACCGAAGTTAATGGAAGAGGACCGCTTGAAAATTCTACGGCTTCCTCTTGGTTGGGAGTATAGATTACTTTTCGACGTGTCGAACTTATAGCTGTCAATAATGCCTTCGCCGTCTTAGACAGACATTCGTGTTTTTCTACGGATCTCCAAACCGCCAAATAAGAATTTCACTCGATTAAAGCAAAAGCTTGGAAAATAATTAGATGCCTTCAGACCAAGACGCATTTTGGCACCACAACAAGATGACTGCAGCCCTATTTATTCCAACAAAGTAGAAGTACCGTTCACTGTAGGGGTTCTGAATCCAAATAATTATTTGATTGCATATGATGCTAGCTAAATACCTCGGGATCCAGCCTGTGATACCAATCAAGTTGAGGCAGATATCCAGAAGAAAAAACTTGTTAGTGAGGGTTACAATGGAACTGGAATCGCCAGTTGGGCTCGTCGTAATGTTTTCTAACACCAGTTGCGAACGGATCTCGAATGTTGGTGGCTGAGAATATTGACAGAGTAGCTCGCGTTGAGGTTTACGGTCTTCAGTTGGTCGCCGAGCTCGGCCTATGTAGTATGCGTCAAATCATCACATCTAAACGTTCACCCTCACTCACTTGTGAACCCAAGTTACTCGATCACTCTAGGAGGAAGTCCAATAAGCGTCCTGTTTAGTCAAATCTATGGCCCCAGCATCAAGATTTCCTGGCGGAAACTGTTCAACTTGCCGGGTGATATCTTGAATACATACAAACAACAAGAGATTTGGCTTATATATATTGAACACCACTAAGAACTGACCAAAAAGTTCACACTCACATAGTAATCTTCAATTACCAGCAGATATATCCGTGGAGTCGTGGACCGGAGTTCGTAGGTCAGTAACTGCGTCTTCTTTGGAACGAAATGAATTCCACAACACTACTCAGTAATGATTGCGGGTGCGTTTGGACGCGTGTGGTCAGCCGTGCTTAAC
Source organism: Paragonimus skrjabini miyazakii (assembly GCA_014338405.1). NCBI lineage: Eukaryota > Metazoa > Platyhelminthes > Trematoda > Plagiorchiida > Troglotrematidae > Paragonimus > Paragonimus skrjabini miyazakii. The sequence goes on along the minus strand of JTDE01002288.1, from coordinate 44,393 downwards.
GTTAGGTTGATGGCTTATTAGTGCGCATGGTTGCTTCATGAGAAAGCAGACCGGGGTTCAAACCCTGATAGTGGCAGAGTTACGCAATACAAACAAGGGCTGCCAAGAGCGAAACCAGTATCAAGGGATTACTGAAAAAAGCCAACCGGAATGGGAAATTTTCCAATAAATGTGAGTAATGTTCAACTGAGACTGACAAAACCCCTCACTACTTAGTAATGACAAAAAATAGACGGAATCAAGAAAATTAGGCAATCCACAAAACCACTGCTTTTCGATTAGCAACCCTCTCTAGCCACCACAATCATAACACTTCCATTTGGGCTTCTTGCGTTTCGAGTGTATTCATGTCGCTGGCAAGGTCCTAGATACTGGAAACCCAGTTGAAATCCGGATTATCCTAGTCCATTCAAGGAGGTAATTATCTAACAATTAATGTGATTAGGGTTATCAACAAAGTGAAATAAAAAGCAAGTTGTTACATGATTAGGTCACACAGTTTTGAATGAAAGGTCAAATAAACATCTGAAGTGACCTTCGGGGTTGTTAAGTCGGTAACGGACATGATAACCGTAAGGCCCGAACAAATTTCTTCTGAACGGATGGCTGTGGGTTACGTAGTCGCACTCAGTGTCGGCGATGGCCGGAGTACGATATGCGACCCTTTAGATTGAGGACAGGAGCTGAAAGTCAGTTACGGTGGGATTCGGTGTCCTACTAATGTGACTAGGATTGCCATTCATTGCGTTCCAGACGGACAACTGCCAGAAGTAGAGGTAACATCAGAACCGCAACCGTTGAAAGGTGACAAGGTCACAGTTCTCACACTTCTCCTTTTTAAAGACAGTGGCGAGAGGTTGACATCAAAATTAGCGAAAACCATTCACACGATTAAAGAAACTAGAGACACTAGGTATTTGGTTCACATCGGTATTCTTAACATTTTCACGCAGAGTACAAGGTATGGGCAACAACTCGTTGGCCTGAAGCAATTCCTATTACAGATACTACCGGCATCACTGACACACGTGCATTTGTTACACACCGGGTCGCGAGTTTCGGAGTGCCCTCCACAAATACAATTGATGGAAATTCACAATTTGAAATTAAATTATTTCAACACTTTACAAAACTACTCGGTTGCAAACAAATTCGTACCACAGCGTACCATCTAATAGCAAATGGCCTCGTTGAACGTTTTCACCGACAAGCAAAGACTGTCCATTATGGTTCATAAACGTAGTAGGGATTGGTCCGAATTACCACCGTTCATTGTTATGGAACTCCGCACCATGTTCGGGTTCACTTTCCACTGCTCTCCAGCAGAAATGGTTTTTGCACCCCACCCACTACGCGTTCCAGGGTAACTGTCATTCCAAATCCTGATAAGCTGCAGAATCAAATTACTTACGTACTTGTATGCAACTCTTCCACGAGTCGATGGATACGTGCCGTTTTTAAACGACAGGAACTATAAGTGTACATTTCGAGAGATTTCCTGTTTGTCATGCATGACCAGATTGTAGCAGGTGCAAACTTCGGAATAAGGATCGAAGTGAGGGCAATAGTTTATCGTTAAATGGGATACCGCCACCAAATCTAGCTTCCAAAGACAAATCTCTCAGAGCCCACTGCAATAGGAATTGTGCATCTTAAGAGAAATTAGCCATTCAGCTCCAGTAGAACAGGGCTCTCATAATTTTTTTTAGATTAAATGGAGGTGTGAATGTTTGGATAAGCAGGCTGAGAGACATTGGAAAACGGCGTTACATGCCTACATACTCACTTTGCAGCTCCAGCTCCGGCTAACATTGTTAAACTCCAAATGAACAAAGGCTGGATTACGAGGTCTGTTTTCTTTCTATTCGCCGTCTGATCATCCGGAGTTTTGAGGACATCATGAATCACTTCATCTGTCCACACCATTTCGACGATGACCCATGCAGTGCAAGATCAGGCAGCACATGGAATTATTGGTTCTGAACAATCACTGGTTTTTTGGAAGTCATGTAAAACCACCAACCACAGAAACTCGAAGCGCTTGCTAACTACGCACTACCCATGATTCATCGTCGTGCCGCAGACGGTCTCATGTATGGAAATGACTCTCTGTGCCATTCATTATCGAATACTAGAATACTGAAGGTGCGTTTGACCTAGATGAGCACCTTGATGTAGCATAGAATCGACCTCCATCTTAGTAAGATGATGACTCCTGTACCACATGCTGCAGCTTTGCGTGAACTGGTCACATGGGAGAATGCCAACAGCGATCGACAGCCGATCAATGACTCGATGCTTGCCGATATGAATTCTCCGCATTTTGTGTGGTTGCTCTCGTCAATTACGTTACAAACACTCGGCTCGATGTGCTACCTGTGTAAATTACGTACTACAGTCTGTATATTACGTACCCTTGTTAACTTGAAAGATTATCGGTACAATTTTTAGCAACGGTCCTAACGACGACAGCACCCGGCTGGCAGACTAATATGGTCACTAAAGTATATATCAAAGTAGTGAAATTGCAAGTATTGTCATAACTGGTCGCACCTTTCGTATCCCTATAAAAAAAAATCCAGCCATCTATTTACATTCTATGGATACGGCCATCTCGTAGTGCATAACGTGCAGTCGATGGCCTCAAGATAGCGCAGTCTTGGA
>JTDE01002288.1:0-14539 GCA_014338405.1 Paragonimus skrjabini miyazakii | reverse complement strand
TTACTTAAGTTGCAGTTACCTTGAACTCGTCTTGTTATTCACAATGCAGTAGTGGAGCACGATTCCCGAGATGCTTCAACACCTAATGACTGGCAAGCGTCGTCAGCCGAGACAGTATATGTTTGACGTACACGTCTACGCTGACCACCTCACGGCGGTCACAACCATAGGTGCACTGCATCTCAAACTCCCGCACTAGCCACTCGCTGTGGGACCAAATTTTACTGATGGCCGTGGCTGAATGGTCCCGTGGATGAGTGCGCTTCTTAATTCGACCATTGGCATTCTCCAGACGGTTGTTTGTTCCGTTTCCGAAGTGAACAACGTCTGACTGAGCATGGATGGCCCACTTAGGCTTTATATAAAGCCAAAACTTCCTGTCCGTGCGTCATATTAACGCAATATCTTGGTTGAACCTGAAACGTAAATGGATTAAATTTTTCACTCACTCTTCTAAGTGATCCATAGTTGCCATACGATGAAACAAATAGCGGCTTCTAAATGGATTGGTCTAAATGGAGATTACAGGGTTAACGACACCAACTTACGTGTTTCCTCGCGGCATCTCGAACATGGAAATAACATAGCATTATGTCGCACCCAAACACGACTCAAGCTGCTCGCATTTGCGCCGCCATTTTGTCCATCACAAACGTCCTAACAGGTATGTGATCACCTATCACATCACGAAATAACTCAAATAAGCGACGGAGGGAAGCAAACTTTTCACTTCGAACGTAACCATACATCACGGGTCTTCCATGGCCCATCCCGTCTGTGACAAGAAATTGATAAAGCTTCAAGCTACAACCGCATATGTGAACTGATATAGGACCCACTTGTGGCGGTTGGTTCCATGCGTGGCATCGACGTTGACCACATCGGGAAAACGTCTGAGCAACTGTACGTGCTTCTTTCGCGCGAGGCATATGTGCGTGTATCTATTATCATCGTCTTTGAGGACACACAGCACGCCGTTTTTCTCTACGTGATCGAGAATTTGGGGTAGGTTTTCTGCAACATCAATGTACACAAACCAACTTACTAATTGTCGGACGTTTTAAACGATGACGGGTGTTGCAAATATCCATTGTCGTTAGATACTAACCATAGACATCCGCAGCATACTGCTTTAACTCCGCAGTTGGAGTATTGTACTCGAACAAATGCCTAGAGTCGCTCAATTCACTTGCAATGGGCCGGCGATTTGTTGGGTGTGCCTCGTACAGCAAGGCAGTCAGGTCATGGTTGTGCTCTAAAGTAAAAGAGCTAACCACCAACATCGTTTTCCTGCTAGCCACGTTAAAGCGTGATTGACAGCATGTATCACGAGAACTGAGCAATTGAAAGTAAGTGAACTCAACTCACTAAACTCGTCGTAATCCGCGGCTTTCGCTTCTACGTCGCTTGTACTTGGTACATCTGTACGCCATCTACCACGTAACCTCAGTAGTACTCACACTCACATTATCATACTTCAAGCGTGCATTGCTTGATTTCTTGCTTGAACCAAGCACGTACAAAACACTGTATTCCTTCATATATTTCTGCAAACAACTTTGGAATTCTTGGAAGCTAGAAAATTCCTGATCTTGGAATAGATCTTTGAATCCCTGAAGGTAATCCATCACCTAAAATAAAATTTATAAAATATTACTCACCTATCAACATAGAACGATTAATTATTAATCGAACATAAACAAATACTTAGCATGAAAACGCATAAGTGCTATCACAACACCTACCATTATCATTTTCAATCTTCGCGCGAAATGAATGACAAACACACTAACGGTGGGTTGAAACATGCCTTTCAAGGCTCGTCATCATTTTTGCCTCTGAAACTGATGATTTTCAACTTTTTGATGGATATCACCGAGATATTGCCAGATATTCACGGATCCCTCATAAATTCGCTGTTTAACAATATATTTTACTCCCTACGGATAATTTTCAGCATGAATTATGTCAAGCTTGGGATAAATTACGTTCGCAATTTTAGGGCCAATGAGAATTCAACGTGAATGGAGGTAAAGAAAATGCTGCGGGGAAGGTTTCGACATCAAAATTTGCCTAAATAAATGCGATTATGTACCTATTTCAAAGGAAAGTTCTTACACATGAGAAACCATCCATTGTACATATACGTGTGTTTTGTTTAGCTGAAGTGCAATACACAACGCGTCCAGCATCGCCATCTTCAATTTCGATCTGGCTTCTGTTGTGAGACTTCTGCGCTCACAATCATTTTGTTGCCTGAGTTAAAGATGTCTGACCTTCAGCAGTCGCAAGAGAACGCGGGTTTATATAAGCTGATGCATAGTACTCTCAGATGCGCGTGGAATTACTAGTCAGTCGATCCACCATATATCGTCGTGTTCGTCGTGCAATGGAAAGTTTTCATGCCAGCCTTTCCACCGCTGAACAGGGGTTCATTGAGTGCCATGCACCCAGTTTTACAGGTAGGATGTCAGTCTGACTTGTTAAAACAAGCCCCCGATAGTAAGGATACCAAGTATATGTTGTTAAACAACCTTATCGACGAGCTTCGGGATTGGGTTGTTTCAAGTAATACTCCCAGAGTTCATGTCAGTCGGCTGTAACAAATTCTGAGAGAACGACTGCTTGAACTGCTGTAGGATGCAAGAACATTCACGGAAACTCCAAGATCGTCGTTGATTCGTGATGTGCATTCCGGTGAGTATGCACATTTTGGACTGGTTAATGGCATTACACAAGTGTCAACATATCGCCAGGTGCGTGACCTCCACAACATTGCAGTACACCTAGCTATTGATGGAGTATCACTGTCGAAATCGGGAAGGTACACTTTGTGGCCCATCTTGTGCCGATTATGCGGGCCATTTGTGTCCCAGCCTTACATTGTTGGCATCTATGGTGGAAACGGTAAACTGGAGGACGTTAACTGTTACCTCCTTGACGTAATCAATGAACTGCGTGACGTGTTATCTGTCGGCATACTGTTTGCTGAGATCAACTTGAGCATTAACTTGAAGGCTGTCATCTGCGATAAACCAGCTGGTGCGTTTGTAAAACGAATACGCAGCCATGGTGCTTAATACGGGTGTGATAAATGTAATCAGAAAGGAGCGTATTCCAATGGCAAGGTTACGTTCACTCTAAACTGCGCTTCCGCAAGAACCGATGCTACTTTCCGCGCCTTACTCCTGGCCATTCCTTCTCCGTTCACTTCCCTCCCTATCGATATGGTACGCTGCTTTCCCGTAGACTATATGCATTCCGTATGCTTGGGCGTGGTCCGTCGGTTGATCAGCAACTGGATCTCTGGGTCCCTTTCTCTTAACGCTCGCTTCAGTTCCCAAATGATCAATGGAATAAATACCAGAATGCTTGAATGTCGAAAACAGTGGACTTGTGATTTTTCCCGCAATGCCTTAACCTGGAAGCACCTAATTACATTGGTGCATTAACTTTCACTCATCTGTGGGCAACAGGTGATTTCCAATCCCTAACATTGACAACATGAACTGCAAGTTAGGGTACGGAATTCCACCCTCTGCTATCTATGATATGGTCCTCCAACTTGACCGGCACGAGCATGTAAGCCAGTGATCCCGTTGGCGACACGATCGTACACCTATACAATTGCACCAGATTCTGACGAACCAACCAACCTTGGCCTTGCCTCTGACGATTTGAACACTCTTAGGACTTAGTAATCATGATTTCAATCAATTTCAGCTGATTCGCAAAGCGGAGCACTACCAACCCGGATGCGTCATTTAGTAGTAGTACCACAGGACGGATATTCCATCCGTGGAAGAGATCCCGAATTCCTCTTCGTGGCGTCAAAATTGTATCTCAGTAGATAATCACAGAAACCGGTTCATAAGTATTGAACAAAGCGGTCGGCAACATAGTTCCACATTCCTAAAGTAAATTTGTACATCCACGAAGGGAGAAAATTCGTCCCCACCGTTTGCATTCCCTATTTTCCCCCACTAATCTGAAACTTGTTCCCATTACCTCACACACACAGTTTTGTTTTATTGAACTAATGTGTCATTAAATGTCCTTGGCACGAGTGGCCATTCTTGTCCTGGTCTGCTGGCGTGACGGTCTACCTTTGACCCTGTTGTTCCTGTTGAGAAACTGTTGATTTTGCTGGACGAGACTATCGTCGCGAACGATTGAGGTTTGCCTTTTGTAATTATTGATGCATTTTTTTAATAGTACCGTAGAAATTGTTCGATCCAATCGTGTTTTCATTTTTGGGGTCCGTTTTTGGGCTGCGCGTAACTCTACGATCAGACGTGAATCATTACACCTTACTTGAATCAAGTAGACTAAATTCGTTTTTACCCAGCAGAGCTGTCAGAAATCCTTAAGATGAAACGAACCGGCAATTCTGTAGTTCGCCAATATGGTGTTTCAAGGCCGAGACGATTTGGAAACGGCCATTTAGGCGCAAAAAGATACTTTCCAAAGTTTTCATGAAATTACGGGACAAATATACAGATTTCCTCGAGTATATTAGTGCTGTTGCAATGGAAAACACAATTGTACCTAAAAATCGCTCATATTCGCACTATTGTTGACAAAAATGTCGCCATTTTTTTCCATAACAACACACTTCGGAATCGTGAGCATCCATGGCTCGAAGATAGAGGGGTTGTAGCTAAAAACGGTAGAAGTGGGAATCCCTGTTTTCATCAGATAAATAACGAGCATCAAAGTTGGTCATTATCCGTCGGATAAGTGCGCACTGACTCGTGTACATATGGCCAGCTACCCTAAAGCATGATCAGTAAGCAATTAACAAAACAAAACGCACGTTTTCAATGATAGGGTGGGACGTGTTACGCATGTTTACACCACACCGTAGGTAGAAACAATCAAGTGATAACGTAGACCGTTTTCCATCGGAAATACTATCGGGGAAACAGGTTGAATATATAATTCTGATGTGTAACTAACCAACAACCATGGCGACATCGTTTTCATTAGGAATTACAGTGATATTTTGTGTAAAATGCGATGTGAACACAGCTTGGTCGAAAATTACGAATTATATTATATCTCCAAAACCGCGCGAAATTGAGCGTTTCTGCAAGATGAAAAGATGTATTCCACCACGAAAAATTCAATGGAAGCAGGTTCAGGACGTAAAATCGATTAGGAAAGCCAACATTATGCTTTTATCGAAAAAAATGGCGACATTTTTGCCAACGAAAGTGCGAATATGAGCGATTTTTAGGTACAACTGTGTTTTCCATTGCAACAGCACTAGTATACTCGAGGAAATCTGTATATTTGTCCCGTAATTTCATGAAAACTTTGAAAAGTATCTTTTTGCGCCTAAATGGCCGTTTCCAACTCGTCTCGGCCTTGAAGCAGCATACCGGCGAACTACACAATTGCCAAAGAACAGCATGGAACTGCTACGTGGTTACTCCGAGCACTCTTGATTATAGTTTATTTGCGGGTTCAGCGTATCCGTCAAGACTAACGCCAGCAAGACTCTCAGAGTCTGCCACCCGCTGAAGTGATGAAAAACCCTCGAAGTTCTTACTAATATCTAAGTTGTGCGCCTCAAGCCAGATCAGGAATCTCACAGGTTCGAAGAATAGACAGTGAGCTCGCTGATAACAAAGAGGAGGTAGCACAGGCGTTAGTGTGACACTTCTGTGGGCAACCGGAAATAACTAGTGACCCGAATAGCGCTACCTCATCTGAGCACTTCACAAAGCGTCCCTGCCTCCTGAGCTTTGAGCTCGCACGCGTGGGACGTGAACTGTCGAATCCAGCGGTGGAGAAACTGTTGGATACTTCTAAGACTGCACCCACAATGTTTAATGAATGTGTGAAAATTTCCTCACAACAGTCAATCAACTTGTTTAATGGGTCTGGGTTTATGCAGTGAGGTTCGTTTTCGGTTCAAGCACTACCTGTTCTGTCGCGCATACACACAGTTAATGATGAGCTTTCCAGGCCGTTCAACGCTATAACTGGTGTACAACAATGCACTATACTGGGGCCTCTATTATTCTTAGTTCACGCTGACGACCTCTCGGGCGTGAATAACTCGTCCGTTGCGATGTATGCTGACAATACGAAGCGTTGACACGTTTTACACGGCGTTGGGGATACAGAAGAATACCAAAGAGACGTAGTTGCCGCGCATCTGTGGCCCGTGGGAAGTCGATTGCTCTCCAACACGTACAAATCAAAGACTGTACGCGTTTGTCCTCACAGCACTAGAACATACCGTAACGGTGGCGCTACCCTAATAATTGTTAACCGTTGTTGCGCTAGACCTCTTTCTTAGCACTAACATTATGCTGCTAGTAAAGAAAGCCACTAACAAGCCAGCAATGCTTAGCAGGGCTGCAGTACGTTTCCCAATCGACACCCTCGCAAGCATCTGTAGCACACTGGTGAGGTCATTGCTGGATGTCAGCTTTCAGATATGTGCGCCTTACCGGGAGAAAAGTAGTCTGTTACCATTTTTCTCTCATGTTACGCACTATTCTTCACACCTGTTGCGCACACTGTACATACAAACCAACTGTCTATCGTTGGGCTTCCGCTTGCACATGGTTGTTCTTGTCTGGAGTTAACTGTGGCAACAGTCGATTTTAGTACTTTGGAGGAACTCATACGCTTCAATTTCCCTGTTTTTCAAAAGGAGCGTTCTTTCAACATAAGGTGGACTTAGTGTCGTGAAAGTTATCGTGGATAACTGATGTAGATTGGGTCGAAACCTTGTCGATCCATTTCTTGGCCCCCCTACAGAAAGCTGCAACTGCCTTGGAGGCTATCCAGAGGAGTACCACTGAGAGGATTGAGAATAAATCCTTCTTATTGTACGAGAAAAATCTGTCGAGAATGGAACTATTCACCCTAGTCTACGGGTGTTCGATGGATGAACTCATACTAATGTACAAAATCCTACGCTCCCCGAGTTACCCCAAAAAGAATTTTTACAGTCGCCTATACAGTAGGTATCGGGGGCATCCATACCATGTAGTAGCCTCTTATGCAGACGGCATAATTTTGTTGTCCGAGTCCGTTTGACATGGAACGCGCTTCTGGCGACGATTGTCATGGCTCTGTTAATCGATGCATTCAAAAGGTGGTTGGATGACTGAATTATCCCAAGATGGCTGTTGGCAAACGAGCATATGCACTTTCCTTGTTGTCACCTTTTTCCTCTCCCGCATTTTCTCATCCCTCCCCGCCTTCTTCGTATAGTCTTCTGTTTCCATTTTTATACAACAGAATGGTGCAACCTCCCTAAGTGCTGGACTGCTGCTGAATGTTGGTCGTAGACTGTGATTTTCTCGACCGTCGTGTTTGGGAAAATCATTTCACCAAAAAACCGCCTTATTAGCTTGGTACCTAGTGCAGAAATTGGGATTGTGGAAATCTGCGCCATCGAATCGTGTCCGTTTGTTTTAACTGACCTTTAATTAAAAACTATCTTATTAGTTCTTTTTGAAAGTCGGTACGGCTGTTGTTGTTGGGGTTGATTGCGTGTGAGACCATTAACACAAGGATGCCGGAGTAATGTTTCCTTTATTTGTTTTCATTTGTCCATCATTTTATTCCCGGTTATTCATTTATTATTTGTAGGAAACGGATTATATTGCGACTTTCAAAGCGTTGTCTGAGAATCGTGATTTTCGCACTTCCTTGCACTTCCAGAAGTGCATTCAGAGGGACATGGATAAGGTGGGCGTCACTTACGTTCGTGGGACGAGCCGCAGTTCGTAGTCATTGGTGGTTAATCATGCAGTACTGGTTGGTTTAACTCGTAAGGTAGAAGATTGGTCGGAGCAGTTATGAGAGTTTAATACCAATGACACACCCTATTTGGTCCCTCAGGGGATCCCGGGGGCCTTTTGAGGGTTGGCGGCGAGTAAAAATAGGGTTTGACCTGCTAGTCCCCAGGGGCCCATGGGGGCAAAATGGGGTTGGCCTAAAACTCCGTTTACTGTCCAAAAACTCTCTTACACACCCGATTTCGCTCTTCTCTCAACTACTGCGCATTCTTCATTTGGTTCTTCTCTATTTATTGCTCTACCTAATTGCTGCCTAATCTGCCGGACGACCCGCAAATGCAAGAATGCGAGCGACAATGGACGAAACGTTGTAAATGCATGCATATTTGTTGTCCATCATCCTAGAAGTACAGCACGGATGTTCTGATCAGTAAGCTGGCCTCTTCACATACACTTTGGTGACAGTACAAATCACGCCTTCGCCGACCGATCTTCATTGCCAATATAGCTCGTATACCTTCAAAGAGTATCCGCAAGGTAACGGACAAGATACTGTAAATGAGGACGTCAGTAAAGTTTGATAACATAGAGTTGCTGTTTATGTGGATAAAAATACATAAGCAAACAGTTGGCGTAACGATTCACGTCTGATAGTTGAGTTACGCGTAGCTCAAAAACGGACCCCAAAAATGAAAACACGATTGGATCGAACAATTTCTACGGTACTATTAAAAAAATGCATCAATAATTACAAAAGGCAAACCTCAATCGTTCGCGACGATAGTCTCGTCAACAGTTTCTCAACAGGAACAACAGGGTCAAAGGTGGACCGTCACGCCAGCAGACCAGGACAAGAATGGCCACTCGTGCCAAGGACATTTAATGACACATTAGTTCAATAAAACAAAACTGTGTGTGTGAGGTAATGGGAACAAGTTTCAGATTAGTGGGGGAAAATAGGGAATGCAAACGGTGGGGACGAATTTTCTCCCTTCGTGGATCAACAAATTTACAGCGTCCGCCAAAATTCCTCTGCACCTGACAGACCGCTGGTAGTGCTGTACAGTTCTGGCTCCTCATCTACCTATACTTAATATAACTATCCACACGACACGTTGGAGACCTCGCGAATCATAGTGTCTAACAGCCATGCCCCCCTAACAAACAAAGGCGCCTCACGTCTCTCTTCAATATGCCTGTCTTCGTGCGAACCTCTACAGTACGGACTAGTTCGTCAGCGTCTACTTCACTTTTCGTAACTAGGCCCAGGGCCACTGGTCTCTAGTCGGTCTATTAGATACAACAAGAACAACGTCACCCACCTGGAAATTACGTTGCCTTGTCAACCATCTCTGGCGCACTTGCAACGATGATACATACTCTTGAGACCACCTTTTCCAAAAGGTAGTTAGCGTGTGAATCGCTTGTCTCCAACACCTAGTGTACCTGTCAACCAGATTGCATTCTGGGGCCAACCCTGTATTGCTCTTCAAGAGAAGTAAGTCATTCGGAGTTAGAACAATGTTGCCAGGATCGTCTGCGACAACAAGAATCAATGGTCTGTTCTTTAAAATACGTTTTACTTCAGCCAGTGAAGTTAGAAGGGTTTCGTCATCGAATCGTTGCTGTCGGCAGATTGCGTTCAAAATACATCTGACAGATCGACTCAATCGCTCCCATACTCCACCCCGATGACTGGCATACGGTGGGTTGAAGTGTCACTGAATTCCATTTTTTAAGAGCCTGTCATTGACGGACCCGCTACCTAAGTTGCGGACCCAGCCTTTAAGCTCTTTGTCAGCGGCTACAAAATTGTTACCGCTATCAGAAAATATTGCCTGGGGCCTACCTCTGCGTCCGATGAATCGTGACAAGGCCATAATAAACGAGTCGGTATTCAAAGTGTGAGCCACTTCGATGTGCCCTACTCGGGACTGTGGGCACGTGAATATACATCCATATCTTTTTTCGTAAGTCCTGCCCCTCTTCACACAAAAGTGTCCAAACTAATCCAACCCAACTTTTGTGAACGGGTGCCACGCTGGGTTTACTCTAACAGATGGTAGAGGGGCCATTAGCTGCTTACCGACCGAAGCACAACGGCGACGGTAGGCTATGCAGGATCCAATGACTCGCTTGACAGCCGCGCCACCCTGTGTGATCCAGAAGTGTCTCCCTAGCGAACGCAACACATGAGACCTTCCGGAATGACCTTGGACCTTGTGATGATATCTTATAATGAAGTCATCGATGTGATGGCGCTTAGGCAAAATTATGGGGTGCATGGTTTCGGAAATGTAAGCCGATAGCGACAATCGACCTCCTCCCCGTATAACTCCTTCAATCACAACGGATGACAATTTCTTTAAGGAGCTCCTTTGAGAGAGAACAGGGAGGCTATCACAGCCAGACAGCCCGGACAGCAGGGCTACTTCCTCGGGGAGGCACCCCGACTGCACTCATCTAATTAAATCTACTTCTGCCGCTTTCATCTCCTTTAAACTGAGGGAATCAGTTTTCAAAGTCAATTCCGATCTCCCGCCATGGAGTTTCATAATGTAGCAGTTGAACCGGGTAAGCCATACCACGGTTGTAAGCAATCGAGTCCAACTTGGATATCAAATAAGAAGGTTTTGCAACCGTTTGCCTGAACGACAAGGTGAACATGAGCCGGTGTCTTCTTTAGTTCAACGTCGTTGGGCTCAACGAGAGTGTTAGGTTTGGGAGGCCATGACCTGCAAGACCGACTCAAGAAATCCGGGCCCTTCAACTACTTGTCTCTTATTGGGCCGCCTGTCAAACCGCGCGAAGCTTAGTCAACCGGATTTTCCTCGGATCTCACGTGTCCCCATTGTTTGAGTGTGGATGACTGGTGGATCACAGAAAGGCGGATATCCACAAACGTGCAGAATCTAGTTGGTACATTGTGTATATGGCAGAGGACGATCATGGAATCAGTCCAAAAATAAAAATATCGCAACATCTGACCCAAGTTGTTAACGATGATTCCATGTAGCCCCACAGCCAGGACTGCTGCGACTAATTCAAACCGCAGGATAGTCACCGCTTTGGATGGTGAAACTCTAGCCTTGCTAAACAGTAGTGCACTATTCCTGGTACCTTCATTTGAGGTGAAGCATCTATATACTACTGCCCCATAACAACCTTCCGAGGCATTACAAAAAATATACAGCTCGGATAGCTCTGTCATAATAGCCTGCGAAAACAGCATGCAGCTTGGAACTCGGAAATCGTCAAGAGCCTTTTGGCTTGCCATCCAAGCTTGCCACTCTTTGCGACCTTCTAGACACAATGGTTCGTCCCATCCGAGACCACTCTTGCACAGCTTCTGAGGCAAACGTTTGCCTGGCAGTAGCCATGGCGAGACAAAGCCCAAAGGGTCGTATAGCGAAGAGACACAGGATAGCATCCCTCTCCTAGTCTCTGCCCTGTCTTGGAGCTGAAGGCCGAAGCGGAATTCTTCCGTTTAACCGTCCCATAGGATACCGAGAGTTTGTTGTGATGGTAGGGATTTGGCCGCAAGATATACTAGGGAGGGTGAAAGCTATGAGGTCGGTACTGATGTTAGTACCTCACAGTAATTCGAAACCCAGTTTCTAAGTCGGAAGCCTCCTCTTGTCAACAGGTTACAAATCCCTCTCATAAAATGTTTTGCTATCTCAGCGTTGAGAATCGAAACTGGGGAATCATCAACACAAAAATTCGTTTGACCTGATTCGCGAGTGGACCTTTCATACATCGACCCACTGTCCTCAGTGATACGTCGTAATGCATAACTGGCACAGATGAGCGAGAAGGTAGCGCCGAAGGGATGGGTAACCATTTGGTACTCTACTGGATCTCTTGCAAGGTCATGTTCGGACCACCACAGAAAACGGAACATACCTCGATCACGAACGAGGATGCGTGCTTGCAGAAGCCTTTCCTTGATATACGCTGATACTGCTACTTTCACCACGCGGAATCGAAGCAATAGACCTACCAGGTTTGTAGTCAAGTCAGGGCCCTGATACAGCCTGTCATTCAGGGACAGTCCCTGGTATTTAGCCGCGCAGTCAAAGACCACTCTGATCTTCCCTGGTATTTAGAGTTCACCACAGTGTGGTGTGGCAGGACCACCGGTGCGGTAGTTTGAATCGAGATGAGCTTGGGGGACCCCTTCAGCAAACCCACGTTCAATGTAATGCTGTATCAAGTTCGCGCATTTCAAGGACGATAAACGTTTCTGGACCATTCTGTAGTTTTCAGGAAAATTGAAGTGCTCATACTTCCAAGGAGGGAGCACTTCACAACGCCCGTTTGCGTCCAGCGCGGACGACTGTACTAGTGACAGGGTCACCGAATCTCCTCTGGAGAGTGTGGGAACATTCGGTGACATATCAGTGAACTCAGTATCATATGAGGCACGAATCTGATCCACTAGCGTAGGAACGTCTTGCGAAAGCCAATTGACAGACGCTTCAGCCTGGCATTCACTGGTCAAAGGTCCGCACAACATCCAACCGAACAGGGTTCTTACTGCGTATAGCTGTCTACGTCCTCTTTGCCTTTGATCTAGGACCCAGTGCGCCTCAGGCACGTCACAACCGAGGATAATATTAAACTCGCCGTCCTCAATTTCACTGAATGTAACGTCCAGCAAGTGTGCCCAATTAATGGCTTCTCTGGCACGACCTCTACAGCAGTGTAACAAATACTACGGCCGTTGACCATCATCTGATACCTTCCTTTCGACATAACACTCAAATTGTGGAAAAAACTTTCAGTAGTTTATGGGGTCACCATCAAAGGGGCACAACTCAACTTCAGGAAGGTCACGACTAGCAGCTGTCGGCAGAACAGTATACGACGGATGAACTTGGACGGGATGCTCATCGGGCTGTAATGGCCTCAATTCTGGAGCTAGCCTTACGCTCTCGTTCTCCAGATGCTGCTTCACTTTAGCATCACGATCAACTGAATGCTCTTGCTCGAGGCCAACGTCAGCATGAACATCTTCATCTTCAGCTAGATCAAACAACAACCTAGCTTTCTCAACTTCCATTCTAGCCTGGACCAGCTTGCGCTCTAATGTGACTTCCGCTATGACTTCACGTTCCTTAAGCTCAGGTAGCAACAACGTAGATTTAGCCTGCAAACACTTTAGACTGCGTGTGGATCCACGACTAACGCATGAGCCAGAAACTGAAACAGCATTTACAGAACAGCGGACCCGCCTGTAACCTCCGGAATCTTACTTGGGTTCCATGAGTTCGGAATTCCTAGGCAACAGCAAATTCCAAGTTCTGTCTGAGTGAGTACTGTAACGATTCATGTCTGATCGTTGAGTTACGCGTAGCCCGGAAACGGATCCCCAAAATGAAAACAAGATTGGATCGAACAATTTCTACGGTACTATTAAAAAAATGCATCAATAATTACAAAAGGCAAACCTCAATCGTTCGCGACGATAGTCTCGTCAACAGTTTCTCAACAGGAACAACAGGGTCAAAGGTGGACCGTCACGCCAGCAGACCAGGACAAGAATGGCCACTCGTGCCAAGGACATTTAATGACACATTAGTTCAATAAAACAAAACTGTGTGTGTGAGGTAGTGGGAACAAGTTTCAGGTTAGTTGGGAAAAATAGGGAATGTAAACGGTGGGGACGAATTTTCTCTGTTCGTGGATCAACGAACTTTTAGTTGGAGTTACTGTGCAACGGGCGATAACTAATGATTGGAAGGCAACTTATGGTTTACGTGCCATGTGTAGCGTCTTGTACAGCTTTCTGTGTTGCATAATTCTCATTGTTTTTCGCACTTTTCACCTTCTTCAAATTCACATGTACATTCGTTTAAATTATGTGAGTTGATTCATTGAACAATACAAAAAAATTGGTTTCCAAGGTCGCGAGCCCTGTGTTCTCTCTCTGCGTTCAGTGTCGCGTGCGCTCAGATTTTTGGGAGAGTTAACAACTAACGGAATCCACATTCATTTCAGCGCATTTCCAAACTCATCGGTCGTTGGAATTGTCTTCATCGTGACCTCTAAAGTTAACTGGGAGCTATACGACGGATCGTATCTACTGGATACTACGTTCAGTGTGGTGGAACTCTAAACGACGCACCTTCACGAACTACTTTGAGTCTGTTGTTTCCATTTTGTATCACTTTCTGATTTCGTGTCCACACTTGAACTGTATATAACGTTTAGATCCACTACACATGCCAGATATAACACAGTTAACATGTTAATGCAATTTATAAGCGAAATCACACAGTTATAAGCAATAATCCGTCTTACCTGATTTGCGGACTTGTGATTTAGGTACACACATTCCAGTTTTCTGAAACGTGAGATGAAAATTTATGTGATAACAGTTAATAACATGATGCCCATAATTTTGTACGACCTGTGACAATCGCCCGTAGTTTATGTCGCACGTTGTTAGATTCCAAGGCTATGGTGGATATGGAATGCAACATACAATTCTGAAAACACCTCATGAAACTAGCCCATATGTACCGCTGCGTGTAATTGGTAGAACGTGAATATCTCCGTTATCTTTCAGTTAAGAAATAATTCGTAGCAATTGGAGTTGTTCAAAATTTGTGATATGTTGCAGAAATTAAAATCTTGAAAATCTGTTCCCTAGAGATTTCTTTGTTTCAGTATTCCGAAGACGTAAACAAGAAATGTGCGGTTGTTTAATGGCATAGGGATTAATGGAAAAAATAACCGTGAGGACAGCGTTAGTTTGAACATAATGT
>JTDE01002287.1:15118-77670 GCA_014338405.1 Paragonimus skrjabini miyazakii | reverse complement strand
CGACCGGGAAGTATCAGAAGTTGTCGTTCTCGCGACAGTGACATTACTGACCGATCCCGACTTTCTCCTACTGTTTTACCCCTAATCCTTCTGCCTTCCATATACCTTCGGGCGATAATTGTTTTCTGAGGCCAAGACAACTGGTAAACATTGGCGCCTTCAATGTCCGCACTCTCCGACAAGTCGGTCAGCAAGCTGCTCTGGCTAGTACACTCTCACGTCTGGAGCTTGATGTGTGCTGTGTGTCGGAGACGCGAGTCTACGATTCTAGCAAGATTATCCATTTCAGCTCACCCCTAGATAACTGTCGATCCAAGCGCTTCTATCTCGGGGTTTCTGGTGACGCTGAAGCTGAATCTCGCGGTCAAGCTGGGGGTGGGAATCGCACTGAGTTCCACAGCGGAGCAATGCTTGCTCGATTGAATCCCAGTGAACAGTCGCTTGTGCGCCGTCAGACTCAATATATCGGAAAAGCCTGTCGACGCAAATCAGAAAGACGTTATGTATTCATCATATCGGCGTACGCTCCGACGAACAGTCGTTCGGATGCTACCAAGGATGCGTTCTATGACGCCCTCGTTGACCTTCTGAAGCAAACTAAACATTCAGACATTCATACAAGTGGGCGATTTTAATGTTCTGCTTGGTCGTCTTTCTTCGGATGAGAAGCCGCTAGGAGGTATGTTTGGTGTCCGGACACAATACACTGATAATGGCGAAAGACTGCTACAACTGTGCGCATCCCACGGTCTGTATATTTCGAGCACGGCATTCCAACACAGGAAAAAGCACTATGTTACTTGGAGACCTCCGTGTGCTTCCCAACCGTGGACACAGTTGGATCATACAGCAGTCAGTTACAGTTGGCGCCACTCTGTTAAGGACTGTCGCGCCTTTTGCAGCAACCACATGGACTCGGACGATGCTGTTGTGCGTACCCGTTTCGTCTCGTCATTTGCCCAGAGGACCTACGCTCGTACATGCAAGGTGCTTAACTGGCATTCGAGCGATGAGGATATGAATAACGCTTACCAAAAGGCGTTAGTGAAGAAGTTGCCTAGTTCGAGCCAAGTGAGTGATCCTAAAGAACATTGGGAACAAATCGCCGCAGCTACGAAAGCGTGCTGTGAACAGGCATTTTCCGATGGAACTGTTCAGTTGAGACAGAACTGAATTTCCATCATGTCGGTAAACCTCATGAACAAGCGTCGCTTGATTCCATCTGGTTCTGAATATGATGACGACCGTCGAGAACCTAAACTCAAGCTTGCGCAAAGACCATGAGCACTTCTTGGTCAAACGATAGAAAGAGCCTATCTATCTGGGAATAGCAGAAGGCTTTTTTCCCTGATTCGTGATTGTACTGGTCGTCGAATCGGTGTAAGTAAGACCATATGTGAAAAAAGTTTTCCACTTGTTACCAGTCAATTGCGCCGACTTGACAAGTGGACTGAACATTTTGAAGAACAGTTCAGCTGGCCCCAACCAGATCATGTGGACGACGAGACCCGATTGGTCAGTTATTGCATTCCAGACGGTCCTCGATCGGAAGCAGAAGTTGTCCTGCAGCTTTAATAAAGCGTAATAAGGCTCCAGGACCAGACCTCCTCCCTCCTTCTCTTTTCAAGGATGGTGGGGAAAGGTTGATATCAGAACTGACAAAACTCCTCCAGACGATCTGGGAGACTGAAGAGGTGTCTCATGTGTGATGCCTATCAACAGTCATCCCCGTTTTCAAAAAGGGGCCCCGAAGTCTATGTGACAACCACAGGGGCATCAGTTTTGTGTCTACTGCGTCCAAGTTACTCACTGGTCTCATTTTACGTCGCCTCACTAAGCCCAGAGAAAGTCAGATACGTGAAGAACAGGCAGGATTCCGATCCGGTCGAGGTTGCGTTGATCATATTTTTACCTTGCGACGGATCTTGGAACATCGGCAATGTTACAGACAGCCGACAGTTGTGGTCTTTTTGGACTTGAAGGCTGCTTTCGATTCAGTTGCTCGTAACGTTCTCTGGAGCTGCCTTCTCCGCAAGGGAGTACCAGAAAAATACGTGGATCTACTGAGGTCACTGTACGCTCACTCTGCAAACAGGATGAGAGTTCATGAATAACTGTTTAGGGCGTTCATCACTTTTAGTGGTGTTCGTCAGGGGTGTCCGATTTCCCCCTTCCTGTTCAATTTTGCCATGGACGACATTCTGGAGGGTGCGCTTGAGCAGTCCAGTGGGCTTGGTGTTGAGCTTCTTCCTGACGCTAGATTGACCGATCTAGAGTACGCGGACGACCTTTTCTTAGTTAACCCCTCTGCCGGAAACATGCAGACCATGCTGGACAGGTTGAGCGTCCGGGCTGGTTTGTATGGAATGCACTTTGCACCTTCAAAGTGCAAAGTGTTGCTTCAAGACTGGGGCACTTCAACTCATATTTTCTTCATTGCAGGTAATCTGCTTGAGACTGTGGACACTTTCACATACTTGGGTAGCACTATCTCATCATCCTGTAATATTGCTGATGAGATATCAGCGTGCATAGCAACGGTACGAGTTGCCTTTGCCAAACAACGTCATCTCTGGCTTCGGAAAGGCGTTAGGTTGTCGCTGAAAGTAAGAGTATAAAATGCTTGTGTACGTTCTGTTTTGCTTTGTGTTTGGATACGTGACCTGTTCGCAAGGAAGATATCAACAGGCTTGCTGTGTTTGACCATCGTTGTCTCCGGCAATTGACCCATATTAAGTGGACTGATTGCGTGAGCAATGTGGCCGTTCGCCTGCGCGTATTTCGAAACGCTCGGGATGCGCGATCAATTGGTCAACTAATTACGGTACACAGCTTGCGATGGTTGGATCACGTACTACATATGTCATCTGATCGTTTGCCGTACCGGGCCTTATATACTGAGTAGAACCACGTGGTGGTCAACCAACAACATGGTCACGAAATATGAAGACCCTAACTGAGCAAAGTGGGTAGGTGTCTCCTGCCTGGATGGGGTCCTCGTGATCACTTCAACCGCTGGTTAAGGACGCTATCCAATAGGGCGGTATGTCGCAGTCAATGGCCTACCTGTATTCATACCATTTCTGGTTCTTCCTCTTAGTCTTCTTTTGTTAGTTTTCAACGTTCCTAGTAACGTTTTCCTCTAGGATATTCCACGTCACTGTTGAGGTGAACGGCAGCTCGCGCCACAGTACCTTTTGTCAGGCTCATGGCTGCTATGATGATGCAGTAATGTTGTTGACTTCATAGGCATATGGTTATCGAATCATCGCAATCTTATTGTTTTTAGTGGCCGATTGTTTTGCATTTATGTGCGTGTCACTCGGTGCCTTGCAGTACAGGCTTTTGGGCCGAAGGCTTAAGTTGAGGGCCCTCACCGACTCCCTGTCCGGGTCTCGGTGTCCTAACAATATCCAAAGCCCACATAAACTAGGGTCACACATCACAAGCCGAATGCCATACTGTGTAGGCCGTCGCGCGGGATGAACCGAATCGCCCTATCTTCTGTTTGCGGCAGTCTGGATAAACGAAAATAGGCCAAACCCTCCCAATCCCCCAAATACCCCTCATCTAATAACCCTACCAGCACAAATTCTAAGGCAGACAATGCTCAAACAAATTTCAGTAACACGAATGCCAACCTGAGAAAAGCCCTAAGATGCTCTCTGTTGAAACATGGGATGTGCGCACGCTGCTGGATCAATGCAGCCCCACAGGACGGTCAGAACAGCGCACCGCACTGATCGCGATGGGCCTGCATCCCTACGGAATCGATACAACAGCCTTGAGTGAGACAAGGCTTGTGGGCCAAGGTAGGTTGAAGGAAGCAGGTACCGGGTAAATCTTCTACTGGGTAGGTTACCTACCAGACGGTGTTCGGAAGCATGGTTTCTGTTTCAGAGTGGCTGGTCACACCAGTGCTTCGATGATAGGCGAACAGTACGGCATCAGTCCTCGAATGCTGTCTATGCGCCTGCGACTCGGTCGAGGTAAGTGTGCGACATTTGTTAGTGTTTATGGTCCAACTATGTCACACCCTGATGACACAAAGGACCAATTATATGATTAGCTGTTCGACACAATCCGATCGGTGTCGTTGAGTGGCCGACTGTTTGTTCTGGGTGACTTAAACGCTCGAGTAGCCTGGCCTGGGGTTCACGGACCCTAAGGCATTGGTTCAGCAAGCGAGAACGGTGATCCTCTGGTCCGCCTGTGTGTTACTCACGAGCTGACTACCAAAAACCTGATTCCAGCTGGACGCAAGCGACATCACGACGTGGACTCACCCACGAAGCAGTCATCACCATTTGCTTGACTACATGATTGTGCAGCAGCGCGACATTCGTGAAGTGCGTGTCATGCGCGTGATGTGCGGCGCTGAATGTAGCACCGAGCATAGACGGATCAGGACCAAATTGTTTATGCATGTATGCAAGCCTGTCTGTTTTAGATCATCCGGACAACGGCAGAAGTTGAATGTCAAGCGAATAGAGAACTGTGAGACGAGGACTGCTTTTCCGCGTGCAGTTGCCGCTCGTCTGAAAGACCGTGATGTGTCCACTGCCCCGGTCTGTGTGGCCAAGTGCGAACAGAATAAACATTTTTCTGTTCGTCGTAATCACTGTATTCATATCGGTCAGTAAGTAAATTACATCTGGGATTCCAGGCGGATGGTCAGAAACACGCACCGGAAAAGTTGATTAGAAAATTGATCGGAGATGTCAAATCGGCAAAGAAAATAACACGGAACTACCGTTTTTTTTCATGGTCACAATTCCGAGGACTAAGTAGTCGTTTTATAGTAACACACACATTGATCATGGTGAACACAAGCCTTTAATTAAAGAAAACGTTATAACTAAACGGGCTTCGTTTTCAAACTCAGCCCAAACACCCGAGTGGATTTCGGGTTGAACGTGATGGCATAATCTGTTTCTGAAAATGGTAAACAGACGAGGTCCACCAGAGCCACAGACAATTGTAACAGAACATGAATGAGCTACTTAGACCGCTAAAGTCAACAGAGACACTGATTGCACGGAGATAAAGAGGAGTTCGATGCCCGTGGCATCATAGCAGCACTCGAACTCAAAGGATGGAACCATTAGGGTTGAAATTACCCGACAGATATTTGGAGACGAAAACATCCAAATACGATCGCCGGAGGATCATCGAGCCATTGAGAACAAAGCGATGATCCCAGCAACTATTCAGCGCAAAAGCCTTCAAATAATCACCACTTCACGGTAAAGCCTGTTAGGCGTCAGTAGCGCGGGAATATTTTTGTGGCCGTTCAACTATGTATCCCTTAAGAAATAGTCATTTCTGTAGAAACAAAACGAAAACGGATTGCAGAATGTTGAGAAATGTCACCAATCGGATGCAGTGTTTTACCGAACCAAATACCTTAACTGTGAACAAAAATGGACTGTTTCATAGTTTACTTGCTTTTCTGCGAACTTCTGGAAAATGACCTGCTAGGACGGCGACAAACCAACCCCTACTTCCAAAATGAGAAATTTGTTGATAAACATCCTGAGCTCGCTGACATTAAAAGTTTGTGACGGCTAAAACATTTTTATTGTCACAACACATACCTTCCGTCCTACCGATGACAAGGATTTCCGGATAAGTGGGCAGAAGTGGTTATTATGGCGATGAATAAAACACATAGTAGCACCCTTGGCGTGTCGAGAATTACATCGATGTATCAAGAGCCTTTGTCCTGACTGTAAAACTGATAAGACATTGCAACAAACCGGGATCGTGTTCAGTCAGACAAAATTATATCGTCCATAAGGCGAACATTTAACACACTATCGTGGTGTTTGTCGGACTGTTTTCAAAGTGTAAAATAAAGAGACTCGAACCTATCTACAAAATATTGGACGTATTCTGCATCCATGTGTTTTTTCATTCACCACTACAGAACCTAGTCTTTTCCAATTTTCGTCTGGTTCGGAATATCTTATTTACGTAAACCGTAATCGGTTGGAATCGGCAGCGCAATGAGCGGGCAATGCACTGAAGTATGGAATCTTAGAGGCTTGCCCCTGTGGACCCAGCGCATCTCGTTGGTTGGTGCCAGAACATCAATCGTTAGAATCGGTGTTGAATATGTCACGAGATTGTAATTAATGACGATTGCATGTAACACGTGTAATATTTTAACATACCATTCGATCCGTTCCATGATATGTGGCACCATATCCATTCTTTCAAGAAAATGTCATATACATATTTATACGTGTACACTTGGAGAAGGTCGTCCAACACATCGAATAATTGAGAGTAGCTGATTAACTGAACAAGACCACTCAGTTAGAGAAAGGAGGAACTCAGGTGCCGGTGACTGAGGTTCAAAAGAGCCAACTGATTATCAATAAGACGAGATTTATCAAACAATATTGACTGGAACGATATGGTAAAATCTGTCCAGAAGAGCCCCATTAAAATAGTTTTCGATGACAGCAAAAGCGATGTTTGTTCGAACGTGGTCTTTAGTAATGGAATTGATCACCACACACCTAAATTCCTTATATCTTTGGTCCGTAGCACCTCCTAACGCGTCTCCGCAGAATGTATGTCTAAATCTGGCCATCTTTATTTATGCGGACTTCGATCCTGTTATTATGCAGACAAAATGTTATAGGTCTCCAACTTCACGCATATCTGACACTGTTGAATTTCTACACAGACCCAAAACATGAAGTGGACAAGTTTATACTTCACACAAACATTCTCTAGATTAGTTGGCCGGTTAATTTAAAGTTCTTCAACCTTACGGTCTCTTTGCCAAAGCATACTGTCTCAATCCATCTTCTTTGAATTTTATCAGCGTAAATGAATGGAAACATAAATGGCGATTCCCACAAAACGTGTGTGATCTAAGTGGTTTTACCATTTTTGATACACGAAGTTAGACCCGGTTCATTTCTCTTTTCTATTTTCCGAACGGTGGTTACGGGGTCGTACTTGCCCAGGCTCGCAACTATCAACTAGTGAAAGATGGACTTCTGGTTGGTGACTATCAGGTGTTCCGATATTTGACGGCAAATTCCGACTGTGAAGAAAAAGTGCCAAAACGTCAAGTTCGACAATGTTGCATACGATCAGAACAGAAAACTTCCAAGTGACCGTCAACAACACTCGACTCACACCGGTCGATAGCCCACTGGCGGACATCGAATGAAGTCAGAGCGTGCTACCAAAGTGAAGAAAAACTTTAGAATGAAAGGCTCATTAAATAAATAACCCTGTTGTGAGACAACTGCTCATACAACTTGCTAGAACACTAATTTAAGCAATATGGACTATTTTTCAACTTTTGATAACTGGAACGAATTGTTATTGTCATTATTGTTAGTTCCTTTGGGCGTTTGTGCAACTTGTGGGCGTTCATTTTCGTTGAATTCGACCAGATAAGAAAGCCAGCTCCCCGTTATTCCCAGTTGAGAGTACATTAGATACTGTTACCGCGAGCTTTACGTTCAGTGGCAGAAATGAGACCTGTCGTATTGCACACTGTCGAACAACCTCACATCTTACCATGTATAAATCCAACGCATTGATATCTGCCGTCGATCCAAAGCCCAGCTTGTATTCTCAGCTGACCGAGTTTCACTCACTTTTCTCCTATAATATCCAAGTAGGAGTGCAGCCAAAAAGACTGGATGTGGTCGGTTAATTCAATAAAGGCCCATCTCTTATCCAAATGCTAGGACGTCAGAGTCATTTCCTAGTGGTCACTACAACGCCGGTGGGCTTGCACATGTTGAGGTTAACACCAAATATGCCAGCACACTTCATCAGCATACTTCTGACTTGTTGCGGGCAGACCGTTAGTAGCATCGAAATCAACAGGCAGCTTGGCTGGCCAGCTGTCACTCCGTCATCTATCGATCAGGAGGAACCGTGGGTGAATGCGTGCAAAAATCTGCCCTTTGGGACATCTTACTGTCCCGTTCAGGATGCTATACTAAAACAGGCAAGCTGTGCATGGTCGTCCCAACCGCACAGGTAATTTGAATTTACAGACCAAAGTAAGCTGCGTTGATTCACTCTGATGTTAGTGGGAAACCGAAACTCTGGCTGAGAAACGAACGCAGATGGGCTGCCAAATCCAAGTCATTCAGTTACATAATGAGAAAGCGATCGTAAATACTCTCAAGAACATACAACTTCTCGAGGGTTAGGCTGACTGAGAGCTTGGTGACAAAAGTACGGAGAAGGAGTGTTTAATATGGTTTGATGACGAATATGATCAACATCACATTGGATGGGCAGATTGGATACGCCCAACTAAGTGCTATCGAATGACCGACTGGTTCATAGTTCTCTAGTGGAAGAAGAGATGAGTCGAAAGGTGATGCAGCCAAGTTTTCGCGAGAGCTGACATCTTATTATTGAGTATGATGCGATTAATGTTTTCAACTCCGATGTGATCACTTTTTACTGTAGACGTATCATGAAGAAAATGAGCAAGGACGGATTAATGTTGCCTCAGTTGTAAAGTAGTAGTGAAGAACATTTACACCCTGGTGAATGTGAAGTACCAATCTCCTCAAATCAAGCTCCATGTTCGTGCAGCTATTCTCAGCTGACATAAAGAGTGACGCTAATATTCCAGGAGTGGACGTGTAGGTTGTTTAACTTATAGCCCAGCAACAAAGGAACATTCCATTTATGGACAACTCTTTAGTACAACAACGGCTAGTTTCCTAATATTCGGCCAGCTTTCTTGCTTCCAAAATACGTGTCTAGGATATGGCCGATGGACTTGGTGGCACGTGGCCTTTTAAAAGCAAATTCATGATTACGTCATTCTGAGTAACGTTGTTAACGATGAACGAAATATTCCAGGTGAAATTCATGGTCCAAACGCGCTGCACGTTAGACGTGCGCGGTGTGTAGTACGCCCATGTATTTTGGGTAACGGCTATCCTTAAGCTGGTTTTACGCACAATCCTTCTGAGCGTCGTCGACGGATCATAATGTGCCGCGATTGATGCATTTTGGAATAACTTGAAAAACCGACAAAAAATTGTTTCAAAAGCAATTGAAAAAAACTGATGTTTGGAATCAACATACAAAACAGCGAATTAAACATCGAAAACAATATCGAGCAGTTACATGACAACCCCCTGGATATTGATTCACTTGGTAGGATGCCTAATGTTGCTACAGAAAGGACATAGAAAGTATTGCGTCCACAAAAAAGTTTGATCTCCTCATACACATCTGTTAAAGCGGCAAATCAAATGCACCACTGATGTGGGTTCCATGTTGGCAGCAGAAACTCTTACAACGCTTACAAGCCGGTGTACAATTTATCACGTTTTTGTACACAAACTGTCTAGAAATTAAGGTCTGTATATGACAAACTCAAAAGGTCTGTTCTGTTGTGTTCAGGCATGTAAACGTCGTACGAAACAGAGAAAAATACGCCAGGTTTGTTGGATCATAGCCGGCTTGAGACCCGGTGTTATTCGTGGGTGTATCCACTCTTGTGTACATTTTTACACATACCGTGAATGCAGTCTGCGTACCGCAACAAAAACCAAGATGGTTTTGACCCAAGTTTGTTCCGATGACTATTTTTGGGAACTGACAGGTTCGCTATACCAGTGACCAATGTTGGTCATTGTTAATGACCGTGCCCTTTTAAAACAGAGCATGTTATGGGGTAATTGATCATACAATTCACGATGAGTGAATGCACCAATAATCTTAAGCATAGGACGAGTATCATGTAGCATCCGCCTATGCGTTCAATAAAAGCACTGAATAACGAATGTTACACTTACACCTAAGATGTCTATAAATCATCGTCCTAGATGTAGAGGAAACTGGTTCAAAGTTATTTCTGAAATACGTCGTCAGTTAATTCGTCCTATGACCTTCGTAAACAAATCATAGGTGAACATAGTGATGCTTAGTCAGGATAAAAAATGCCTTTGCTTTCCGTATAGAGTCCTCAAACACCTTACGTTGATTTCCTTAATATTACTTAAAAAGGAAATCCGGATCAACGGTTTCCAATCTTCACAGATCCAAATCTGTTTAAATTTGTTTTTGACATTTGCTCTGCTACAAGAAGATTGATAATCGGTTATTTTTTTTTACGATACCAAAGGAAACGACAATGAAATTAAAATGTTTCGAAAATAAACAAGGCGCAAAATTTATAAAAGTGAGAATAAGGGGCTGCACAATGAAAATCGCTTCGATTAATACATGAGTTCAAAAGTAAACCAGTTAATGAAGTTTCTCTGCGAGACAATGTGAACGACAGTTTGCTATGCCTAGGGCGTGAAAATCCGCAAAATAAAAATCACATTACTCATACGCATAATTTTACCTCGCAGAATGACAATCGTACATATCTGACTTATTTACAAGCAGCACATTTTGATTTCTCGATGGATCCCACACAACGTATATTTCAACGTATTATTTTGCAAGAAAATTACGACAGGTGTATGTCGACACTTTTGCTCGTTTCAACTTGCACGTCTCCACTACCAAAGGATAGTCCTTAGAGGAGTGCGGCACATACTGGCTTGCTTATTCGATACACAGCTCATGTGAGTCACTCCCGAAGTTCTTTTTCCGATCCATTTTGATCGTTCAAGACAAACTCAATTGACTGAAATAATGTGACAGATAATCCAGCATGAAACAAACTACACATTCGAGTATGCCGTTAGGATATCGCACAGCTGGACAAAGCATGTTTGGTGTCTTCAGCCTAGTTAAACGTGTTAATATTCAGTTGCAACTATTACTGAAAAGTCCAACTCATCCATAATTCCCAAGACAGCCTTTGGTATAATCAGCCATGCATTTTCGACTGGACAGACTGCGCCCGAAACGTGTGTCATGGTATAACGGAAAAATAATTTTTCAGACTTAATTATCGAAAACTTCTAAAAATTCCACGCGTAGTAAAAGCCTCAGAAAATATTTGCTGTACGTCATCTTGAGTGACAGTAAGATTCCATCTCTACTCACCCTCTCGCGCCTCAAAGAACATAACTACTGTAACATAACGGTTATCACCATCATCATAGCCGTTGTGAGCTTTGACCAAAACGTACTGTGGTTGGGGCCGCGGCTCACCTCGACAGTGAAGTGGAATATCTTAGAAGAAAACTTTACTAAGAATGTTGATAATTAATGAAAGAAGGCTAAGTGGATGAAATAGAAATGATATGAATGCAAGTACGTTACTGACTGCTACACATTACCATCTCGTATAGCGTTTCTAATCAGTGATTGGAGTGATCACGAGGACCCCACTTTGCCCGGTGGATCAATCAGAATATTTAGATTCTGTGACTACGTTGTTACTTGACCACCATATAATTTTACCCAATTGTTAGTGGTTTCAGTATATAATGCCCGGTATGATAAACGCTCAGCTGGCATGCGGAGTACGTGACCTCATCTTTTACAGGTTGCGTAACACTATTGGTTGACCAACTGATAGTGCGTCCCGAGCGCTCCGGAATAGGCGCCAGTGAACGGCCGGGTTGACCACACGATCAGTCCAACTAATGTGGGCTACTAGGCGGAAACAGCCATCACGAATCAGTTTTTAATGAAATTATGGGCAGGGATCGCGACTCCTACGACCGGTGTGCATCCACATTCATCCAGGCTACCCTAAAACATAAGAATGCACCCGGTATTGTCCCTTTATCTGAAACCTGTATTGCTTGGGTCGCTAGAGCGCAGTGTGAGCTCAGGGCGTCGCGTTGCAGAGCGGTGAAAACGTACTCACTAAACTCCATCATAAACGAAAAGCACGGAATGAGTTACCAATAGGTCTACGAGGGCTCGGTAACGTATTACAAACGTCAGGAGAGCGCTTTTAGCACTGGGTATTATTTTCTGAGACCACCAACAGTTTAGTAAAGCCTCGGGATGGGCAAGCAATGACGTGGTCATGAAATATGAAGACCTTGACAGTCCCACTGAGCAAAGTGAATGGGTGTCGCCTGATCGGCTCGGGTTCCAGTGATCACTTAAATCTTTGGCCACAGCGTTATCCGAGGTGACAGTGTGTTTAGTCGATAACATACCTGCATTCATACCATTTCTAGTTCTTCCTCTTAGTTCCACTTCATCCATTTTGGTAAGATTTTCTGCAAGCCATTTCAGGCCACCGTGGAAAGCGATGAGTTTAAGTGCACAGAACATACTTGCTTAAAACGAAGCGACACGGTTCAGAGACGAGCCGAGAAGACTGGAAATTGTGGGACGCGACTGAGAGTTTACGCGGCACGGCTTTATAATGGTTCGGCACATTTCCAATGTACGCAGCAAAACTCAGAAACGGTTTAATAACGACAGAAAGCACTTTGAAATTTCACCTCATTGGGAAAGCTCTATAAAAATTTACCAGTATCGACGTAGGATAACCACAGTGCATTGCACGATTAGTGTATTGAACACCGTTAACGATAATATATTTGAAACGAATGAAAGGCGAGAAAACATATTGCACAAAACAACACACAGCACAGTGCCTAGTACAGATTAATTTCCGCCTTACACTAGTGCATACGTACATCACGAGCCTTTGTAGTCTACGTTTGCATACACTGTTTGAAGCCCCTATTCTTTGGTGGGTTTCGTTAAGGTGAACTAGCACCCATCTGTATGTTTTACATTTGCGACTGGTGACAGCAAACGAAAATCGAAAAGTAAGCATGAGAATGTTTGGCAAGCTGTATATATCTTGCTGATTAGAAAACAAGTCGAGAGAAAACCAACACTAGTTTGAAAGATATCGTCTGGCATGCGGATCAAGTGTTTACAAAGAAATGTATGTATACATATACATATGTGTAATATACAAAAACTGATGATGATAAGAAACAATAATACTGAGAGGATTTATGTAAGACGTTCTGAGGAGAAAGGACTGTCTACAAGAACCGCCATGAATAATCACAGATACGATGAAAAACAAACAATATGGACTACAGCGACTATTACCTAAATTTCGGGAGCGCAGAAATCAAATCCATATCTGAAGTGCTCCGCAAAAACGAGTAAATCCTTGTTCAGCAACGCGTAACATTGTTTCGGAAGGCAAGCAATCTGAGTAGATAAGAAAACGATCAAAAAGAGACAAGTTGAGAACAAAGTCAGACAAAAAGCGTGAACAGTCAAAAAGATAACCACACGAAAATGATGTACGGCGGCTATCTCGCGTGCGGACCCACTAACACTGTACAAAGACAACGATGAGGAAGGAAGAAGAAAGAAAGATTAAAAGGAACGGTGTGAATTCGGCATCACATCACGCATTTTAATAAGGAGAAAAGAAAGATATCTACAGTGCATAGCATTTTATAAAGGGTTTTTGATTGCAAGAATTAAAAACATTCCGAGTATTAGAAAGGTCACCAAAAAATATACAGACGAAATGTAGTTTCTGTGTGTACTTGGGAAAAAGATTGCTGTTCAATACTGCTGTCCTCTAGATAGCCGACTCAAATGTGATGAGTATGATGGAGAGAAAAGAAAAGTAGGCTGAATTCAAATTGTGTGGAGAAGTGTGGAAGTGATTCTGGCTGAAAACTCGAAGCACCGTAATTCGAAAATCAAAAATATCGAGAATGATTGCGAGAGGACAGCTAATGCGGTATGGAAAAGTGGTCCAACGTTTTATAAAAGTTACAGGCAGAAAAATTCCAATAGCTATCGATTCAAACTGATTCATAACAATCAACAAGTTGAGTGAAAGTAGAACAGACTTAGGACAACAAACAACTGACAGACGAAGAGGTCATGAGCTCGCGGTATTTGGAAAGCGCCCACCTGTTAACCAAAATAAATAACAGTAGTAGTCTATACCAGCTGACTATCGGCTACGGTCTGCTTAAACAGTTTACTGACGTCACGTTAGAAATTCTGTAGCTCAGATGACATTTTCTACCTTCGCTATGTTTATACTAACTTACGAGATTAATTGTAATGTTATGGGAGAAAAGGCAACTGAACAAACTTCTTGCATTATAAATCTAGGGCAAAAGATACAGATCAAAGAGATATGCGTTTTAAAATCTTTGGTGCGGATCAGGTTATATGCAACGTGAATAAGCAACGTCTTACGAATGGGTAAGATAAATTCGGAGAAAAGTAGGCACAGAGGAACACAGGAAAGTGTCTTACACGGTGCTCAAAATACAATAATAAAAACAGTATAAAACTCTTTAGATCAATCAACGCTGTACGTACTTTGGGCCTTTAGGATCACATGAATGGAATATTGGTTACGATCCATCAAAGTATTCACGAACGAAGTACCGATGTCCGTTCCATGCAGTATATTCCCTAACGGGATAGCTCAGCCGACTATCCCCGGCCTCTGGCTCTATGAGGCTAATACAATGCAAAAAACGAGAGGCGAGCTGAGAAAAATCAACAAAAAGTGACTTTAGCAAAAGCTCGGTTTACATATCACTCTACAGGAAGATATATTAGCAGTAAAATATGCGAAACGAGAAAAACCGATCGAATATCCGGTCACAGTTAAAAATACACTAGATTGGAATGGCAACAAAGCAGTTGGAAGGCAATGTATGAAAGACAAAATACACTGCCGGACAGGAAATAAATGCTTGTTGTACAATAAACATGCGTAGCACAGGAGAAACAAGCGAATGGCGGTCAGAAACATTTATTACTGATAGGCACAAACAGTGTAGCATTTGGCAGACCAACAATGCGAACGATAATGATCAGGAACAAAATGAACCTGATATCAAACACAAATAAATGGCAAGTAAAAATATTCATGCCGGTTGAAAATCGCACAAAGCATGCCCCAGAAATCGGGCGATAGAAACTGGACTTACTTAGCGGTAAACCTTAATGATGTGTTATCAACCCCCGGGATGTACAAAGCCCGCATAGGGCCAGTGGGGGGTAACCTAGTGGATTATGAGGCGAATGAGGTGAAGTTGACAGAGAGAGAAACAACGTAAAACCAAGAAGCGCAACAAATATTTTCAGGAATTAGAAATGATAGCCAGGGTGAAGCAATCAATGATAGATAACATGGGAATTAATGGAGGTAGGCTGACATTCTGTTGTATGGTGTGCACCATACGCAACTTTACCCTAAATGGAAATAATAGCCAATTTAGAGACTATAGAAGAGGAACACCTTATTCGTCCGTTTTGACCAGCCAAATTATCCAATGATAGTGAAGCAAACATTTACACACGAAGTCACCTGTTGATCTTAATTAATATCCCCGGATGTTAGTTAAACATTACAGAAAGAAAAACAATGAACAAAAAATAATTTTCTTGAGGAAAACAGTGTGGATTATTACTACTTGATAGCAATGATTAAGGCGCAATATCAGACAAAATATTGGTTGGTTTAGATGTAGCATCAGTCAACGTTCTCAAAAAATACGCCTGCATTGGTGGGGAAGTTCCGGAGTATATGCACAGTTCCCAAGGAATGCTGAGAGGCACGGGCTGCAGGAAACCGACATTTTCAGGTGATCACGTCAGCCGTTCCAGTAGTAAACTGGATAAAGAGAACTCATATGAGTAGCGTAAAGTGGCTCGAAAATTTTTTACCCATAGTGTCTTTGATGTGCAAACTGTAACGAATTCAACCATCACTTCGGGGTGGATGCCTGAGGAATCTGTAAAACAAGCATATTGTTTACGCTTTGCCTACTCATAAGTAGTACGTAATCAATGTGATTTTCTAAGTCGCACACACGACAAAATGTCGGTCGCCTCACGCTTTTACAAAAGCTTTCACATTCATGGAACATACTTTAAATAAAATCCTCCTCTGTTGCCTTCAAGCATGCGTACACGCATACTATGAAAATGCAAGCTGGACAGAGTGCCCGACAATACGTAGTCAACAAATGACCCAACATGCTACCTGAAAACACACTGCGCGAAGCGTGAAATTTTGACTTCAAGTCAACACCTTATCTGACTTTCAGTTCGGTATAACCACAATTCTTACCTCGCAGAAGACATCACACGAAGTCCTCGGAGACCAGGTGTTCTGAGGGGGTGAGGAATCAGCGGAGCACCAAGGTTACTGATTATAGGAGAGGTCGCTTTCCGTGGTAAGATCTTTCCGCTTCCACCACAAGTGCCACACGTACTGGTTTGGTTTACCGATGGAAATCCGGAAGGATGCGCCAAATGTGGCATTCGCAAATTGCGTTTGCGATTCGGTATCAAAAGGCACTCAGTGGGAGAATAAAAACAGTCCGAAGGAAGGCCATGGGGAAGATCGCACTCAGAGTCGATTGCGACGTAGACGCGTGCTGGTGGATCAGATGCTAGCATGTAGGACTGGCCGGGATTGAAAAGCATTGGCAATGAGTTTCCGCGTGCAGGCATTGACCGGCCGGAAATGGCCACAGGTCTTGTAAACAATCGGTCTGACGAAGGCATTCTACGACGTAACCGGCGGGCGCAGGGTTGTGCGGCTGGCAAACCGTCAGCCGCACCACCAATCTCATAACCACGCCATACGACATCCACCGAGCGGGGTTTACGCACATTTATGGTCGAAGTGGGATGCTGAAATGTTCTGGTACGGAGCGTCTCCTTGTTTTTTCCTTCGATGTCTGAACAAGAAGGTATACTGGAGCTGCCAGAACGTTCAGTGATGTTATTGTCATCGGCAGAAACGGACATGGCGGACACAGAAACACCATCGTCACTGGAAGTTGAGACATCCGGAACTATGAACGGATGAAATAAACTGAAATGAAATGAAACTGCACCAACTTCCAATTGGCTGGGAGAAAAAACGTACGCATACAAAAGGTCGTTCAGCTATCGATTACACACTGCAATTCAGAAGGTAATGCTCTCGTCAATCTAACCGAAATATGCATAGTTTGCATAGTGAAGACGGCGATACCGCCACATTGTTCCTTCGACTAAATAATCGATTATCATCAGTGCTTAACAGTTAGTCAGCATCGTTAATTACTTGGACATAAATCTCTCGAATACGAATAGCTCGTCCAAAATGACCAGCTGAAATTTGCAATATGCGGGTAACATTACTCAAGATTATGACGGCCAAAGAGGGGGTGGAAACGCTTAAACGGATTGTCAATATCGTCTCGTGCGTATGGGATGTGTCTGGCTTTCGAAAGTGTAATACACTCAGTCAATGTTGACAATTACATAGGTTCTCCCTTTTAACGATGGCAGTTTAAAATTAATGAATATATTTGCCAAACTAAACAGCCGTGTAAATTACTGATGATGTTCAACCTGCAAGTAACCAAATCCCCGACTACTCATCAGTTATCTTAAATATCGCCTAGCATGTTTAATGAGATCGAAGATTTCGACTTGTCTAGTCGCGGGGTTATCGATCGGAGTTAATAAACAGTAACTGTGTATTCTGTCGAGACAATCGGGCAACCTGATCATTACTCACGGGTGAAAGTGGTTAAGCATTCACATATGATAAGTCGGTCGTGCCTAATGTGAGGTCAACGGCGCAGTGGTCAACATCATTGCCTCGTGAAAGCGTGGTCGAGTTCTAGTCCCAGCAGTGGCGATGATATGCACTACTGACGAGCTCTAATGAGAGGGAAACTTGAGTCTAGTGCTTCTTTTCGAAAGGGGCCGACTGGAAAGCCTATGGGAATACGGCAGCTGCCATCAATTGTGGGTGATATTCAGATTGAAAGCTGTGTAAATGTTGGTTAGAACGTGAACGAACGTAATACAGCGCATCACTTGCAGCGATCGAAATAAATGCACCTTTCTAAGAAACAGTAGGTGAGCTGATGTCCAATGATACGTTTCTAGTGTATGGTTTGGAAGCCTGAACTAAATAAATAAAGGGAGTTAGTTGCCGATCCGTCTTTGGTAGCCGCCGCGTGCGCGCAGTGGACTCCGTAATTCAGGTACCAAACAGTCTCAAGTCAAGCTGTCGGGATAGTTGTGCCAAGAAACAACAAACTGTCACCAACTTCGATGACTTTGCGACATCAACCATCTCACCAGTTGGGCAATAGATGCTGGTTGCAGAATCGAATGGAAATAGGAGGATGGCCATACAAACTGGTTTAATGATGCGAGCAGATAACGCTGACGTCCATGTTTGCATTTGTCTACACTGCACGCACTTAACCGGCTGGAAGAAAAACATATTTGACCAGATAGCCTGCCCAAAATGAATATCAACCTGACTCAACGTGCTTCCATGTGAGAAATTTTTAACAATTTAGCATAGGCGACAAAACAAAGCGGCAAATAACAGAACAAATTATAGCACGTGATTCCCAAATCAGGAGTTAGAATCCCTTTTGTGCGACACATCGAAATAAACGGATAAAGCAATGAATCACGTGCACTTTTTGAAAAGAAACATAGCTCACCAGTTTCTCGAGAAATTCCGTACATTCTGGTTGTCGTATTATTGTCGACGTATCCAGAGGAAGCGTCGCTTTCCCGGTGACCGAGTGCAGATGAACGGATGGTTTGGGTTGACCGATCTTTCGGGAAGTGTGACCGATCGCCAGATGTCAGACACAATTCGTGTGAAGAAGTAGCGGGACTGCAATAGTGTAGATTAGTGAATAATCGGATGCGTGACTATAGTGGATTAAGACCATTAGAAACTCGTTTGTTTTTTATCATTAACACACATGGCTATCAGAGAGCTGAAAGCTATCAGGCTGACTGAACGACGGTAGAACGCACAAAATAAAGTTCGCGTTCAGCTTAAGCGAACTACCATGCCAATGTTTTTATGATTACACGTGGGTCGAACCCACACGTGGCTATTTAAGATAATACGGCTCCGAAAAAAACCGCTAACTGTTACTGAGCTACGTACAAACACTCCGGAAGAACAAGGGAAAAAATCAAAGCGGTGAAAAGTGTGAGGAGAATAACGAAAGCAAGTGATACTTTCGAGAAACTGCGTCATCCGTCAAATCATAAATAAGGCCAGTTGATAGTTGTGCACGATTTATTTTGTACTATGGTCCGGAAACGTGTTTAGTTTACAATAACTATGGAAACGAGCATTCGGTGCTTGATCAATGTTATCTTATTCAATAAGTCCATATCAGATGAAACGGTCGAGTGAGTAATGTGGCCGTTCTTCGGCAGAAATTATTCAAAATATGGGGATGCGCTATCGAATTCCCAAGTAACTAAAGCGCACAGTTTGTGATGGTTGGTCTACGTGTGTTTACTTCATCAGGCAATGACAGTTAGGAAAAGGACCAAATAATCAGGTAACGATATGCTTACCAAATATGGGTACTCTAACGGTCGGTAGACGCTGTCTGATGAACAGGGTACTTCATAAACACTCGAACCGTCGGTCAGAAACGCCATGCAGCGTGAAAGCATGTTGTAGTCAATGGTGTGCCCACATCCATAACACTGCTATTATTTAAACTTGTATAAGCCAGTTTTCTGTTTTTAGAATATTTCGCGTTACCACTGCCACGAACGGCGGCTGCAGCCGCAATGTCAACCAGTCAAGTACGTGGCCATCTATAAATGAATGACGGAAATCTGTTCTATTCCGTTCTTTTTTCCATAGAAACTACTTTCATCCTTAGAACAATTACATGTAACTCTGTTTCCAGATGTGTTATACACTTAGAAAATATCACTCATTAACGAAAAGAGGGTTAAGTAAAGAAAGTGGAGATGTGTTGTCTTTGGATTAGGAAGATAACTAAACGGAAAACATACGCAGCCGGATATAGTGAATGGACTGAAGCGCTCAGTCGGTAAGCATCAGACATGTATATGGATACAATTGTCTTCTGATCAAAGATTAAGGTGTGTTTACGTACAGGCTCTGGCCGAATATTCATTCACCACTTAAACTAAAACAAGGTTTGTTACTTTTTCCTCGCAATACCGAACAAACTGTTGAATACTAGGCAGTCGTCCAGTCATCAGCCTTTAAATGGCTCTGCATAAAAATCTCATTCGTTCATCCGGTTCAAAACAATCCCACTGAACCTGATATACCGCCTAAAAAAGAGCAGGAAATTTGACAATTAACTGGAATTTGGGAGATGAGGAGGTCCATGATCTGGATAGA
Organism: Paragonimus skrjabini miyazakii; assembly: GCA_014338405.1. NCBI lineage: Eukaryota > Metazoa > Platyhelminthes > Trematoda > Plagiorchiida > Troglotrematidae > Paragonimus > Paragonimus skrjabini miyazakii. The sequence goes on along the minus strand of JTDE01002287.1, from coordinate 57,563 downwards.
GGAATCTTTGACCGAACCCAGAAATCCATAAGAATGGCTCATGCATTGCGGAACTAAAATGAATTACAAGCAGAGATAGTGATGAGCGACGACTGACAAATGAAGAGACCCATCACGGAACGTACATGAAATGTTTGGTTAATTTGACACACACGGTCATCTGACTGTAGTTTCATGGAATACAATGCGGACCACCTTGATTGAATAAGACTCAAGACTATGGAACTATAGACGTATTTTACGGGGAAACCTTCAAGAGTATGCCACTAAGAAAGACAAGAACAGCATGCGAAAAAGAGTCAACGAAGGTGGACCAACTCGGCATCGATGCATGAGGAGATAAATCACTGTAAGAAATTTGCGTGTGTTGTTTTTCTCCTATTCAGCCATACAATATGCCCGGAATATAATACCCAATCAGACTAACCCACGAACGATGGGTGGACTTGTATCAAAACTGAGTAACCGAATGATCACTGGTATTCCGCAAAGGTAAAGTAAACAGTCAATACCACGAGGTGAGGTAAGTGCGTAGAACTGTGGAAGATCAAAAGAAAAAGCCATCAACCTTTTGTGTTTAGTTTACACCGACTGATCCAATCTAACCGTTTCAGTCACGCGAGGAGAAAGACCAGAGTTTGTGTGGATACCTACTAGTTAAAAACGGCGTCCGTAGAGCGTAGCGAGGTTTTTAAGTTACCTAAATGGTTTCCTATTTAGTAACCTGATATATTGGAAAACTCGGTCAACCAAGCAGCAGTAGAACTGTATATAACTCAATTCACCCGCGACCGATGAGAAATCAATGTAAATGGGCGGAAGTGAGAGGACTAACTGACAGGTGAGTCAGTCTAAAACCAATACAAATACAAATGGGGTTGGATGCAGCGCAAACGGATTTCATAGAGCAGGGCGTCACCCCGGGCCGCGTTTGGTTGGCAAAGCAAGCCGAGATGGCAAACAGGTGCGTAAGCAGCCCGATAGGTTAAACAGCTGAGTGTTACAAAGCCTGCTATCGATTACATACATGCGCTATAACAAAGTTTGGTTCGGTCCATATTTACATTTGGCTGCGACTTCCTCCAGGAACTGCGTGGCCAGTGATTTGGCTAAGGGATGGCAAAGATTACAGCGAACAAGCTACATGGAATAGGATTGTAGCAAGAATGTCTGCGAGCCTAAACAGAACACTGAAATAAACTTGAAGAAGTACGTGAGCAAACCATGAATAGAACGTAAGCGACATAAAGGTGCGTACGTCGTTGTCAATAGCAAAAGATAGACTGTAGCTCATTTTAGAACTACCGAACGTATGGTCTATGTTCGGACAGTATCACAGTAACAACACCACATTGCCGGACGTGAATTAGTCATCAAACCCTTGTCAGTGGCAGTTTTAACGATAGGCTGTGCGGTAATGACAAAGAAATCACATGACATGCATCTGAAAACTATGCGACTGACACAGATAAGGCTACAAGAAGACGTTGAATTTGAACACACATTTTTGACAGCTGGATAAATATATTCATAAGACAGACAGACAACTATAACTGTTCAACTTTTTATACACTTTCCGAATTTTTTTTATAAACTCGTCTCTTTTCATCCTCCACTTGTGAGTCTGGCGCCAACTACTTGCGTGCATACATCAATTGTTACATACTAATCTACAAATCGCAGTATGCACCTACTCAAATGCAACAAAAGATGTTCAATACACGTGAATTTCTGTGTATATAAATATATCTCTATTTGAATGTACGTATACACAGAATAGACCTGGAAAGTTCAAAATGGTCGTTTCGACGTCCGTTCGAGAAAACGGATTAAGTAGATGGAAGAGAAAAAGACTCTGAACAGGTGAACTGGACAGATAGGGCGGTCGTTGACAGAAGGACAGAGTTGACCAAATTCGAAAGCAAACCGATTAAATTTTCATGGGCCATCCTGTTTAACCAGGCATCCGCGGTTCGGTGTGAAGGTTTTCAAACGGCTGTCAGCGTTCTGTTTTCAAACTGCACAGAACACATCAAATACACAGATTTCCATCGTGAATTATTAAGAAAAATGCGACATGAGACCTTACCGTCTGTCCATATGATTAATCTCTGGACGTGTATGACGGTTCGCAGTTCCACGACTAACACTCCGTTCCCGTCCAATGCAGTCGACTGACGTTGCACCCAATGTATGGGCTGGGTTAACAGTGCGCAAGTTTGTGGCTTGGTGGTTCGAAGATTTTCTCGAATAGCCATCACAAGCGTGACTGTTTTGTGATGCATCAGCGTGAGTATTAAATGTAGGGGCTGAACGCATAGTAACGCTGCTGTCTGAATCAGTTTTTGTTCTGCCTGGATTTGTACGTTCGCTTTTGGCCGTGTGATATTTGTCTGACGAGCCACGACGCCTGGACGATAATGCTTGTTTATTTTTTAAGGAAAACAAGCCACTGTCTTGTGTCGAACTGGACGCCTCAAAACAAGCGTATTGGTGATCTCGAAACTAATCAAAAGTATATCGACATATTGAGTAGACACTAACAGATGATACAAAAAATAACTAATGCTTACACAAAATACCATCAGAAAAGTGGTAAAAGAATACGGTCAGTTATAGCATAGTTGTCAAGATTAACTGGGATGGTTAGGAGAATCCGTGATGTACTTTAAATCCGATTGTCGAGGTGATCACGGGATCAAAAATTACACACATCTTCAGGACAATTATGAAAAAGAGGAACAACCGAAACAGCTACCAGTTCACATTAGCAACAACGTAAAGGAGATCAACGTCGCAGTTGCAAACACACAGCTTATGATCGGCATTGCTCACGTTCAGAAACACTACCTAAGATGTTGGATACATAAAAAACCGTTAGATACCGTAGACACATCATCATCATCATAGACAGCAATATATCAGTGGTTCACGCTGATGCTTAACCGCCACACAAACACAAAGAAAAAAGCGAACCCTGCACGGGAAGAGAGAATAAAAAGGATGGTATGAGGAAGGGACCTAACTACTGAAAATAGCTTCATCTATATTCAAACATACAACATCAAGGCGCCTACACCTCGCAAATAAACAACCGAGCTGTAGGTAAAAGTAAGGCGTCATCAACAAGACAGGTTCCTTACGGCTTTTACTGTCCAACGTCGTTAAACGCACTCACTCGGCTAAATAACAAGTCACGCCACTGAGACCGATTAGCCGCCATCTCAACTGACGTGTCCAGCCACCGACTACGTGTATCGCTGGCTGCAGCCTGGGGGACGAACCCGACCTATATTGGCCAATTATTTTGTGAACGACCTGACTTCTCTACGTCAAGTCATTACCTGTCATCATCTGTCCACCTCGCACCTCACGCCGGTCGGCCGCAGCGTCGAAAAAGAGCGGTCGGTGTGGCAGACAACTAGAAGGCATCTTTAGTACATAACCTGACCGTCTAAATCTGTGCAAATGTAAGGAATGAACAAAAGAACTCACCTGACAATCACTATCAAACACCCGCTTCCTAATCCCCCCGTTGCTTACTCGCTGGTGCCACCCAACACGAGCGATCGAACGCAAACATGTGTTCAAATATCTAAAGACGATTCACGTCTTCCATCCTGAACGGTCTCGTAGGCGTAAAGTAACACAGCTCTTACTGTCGCCCAGTATATTCGACCCTCAAACAACAGAGAAATAACTCTCTGTCGCCAGATGTGTCCCAGGTTAGCGAATACAACTCTAGCCTTAGCGATACGCACTTCTTTTTCATCAACTTCTCAGGTACACAAACCGGTCAACAACCTTCAAAACTTCATGGTCCGACATTAAATCTACATAATCACAGCAATCTTGCAAAAGCACTTTCAACTGTAGGGTTGCAAAGCGCATTCCGAAGTAGTTAACAGAATGCGAAATAGCGTTAAGCGTTGTTTGTGCTACTCGAAAGTTGTCAAACAACACCTTGTCGTTAGCATAATCAAGATCAGACAGTCTTCTACCGGATAGAAGGTCCACGCCGGCATCATTTGAATACCGTAAACAGTCCTCCATTATTTCGTTTATGACAAAAAAGAACAAAAATGGTGGAAGTGGACAACCCTGATGTACGCCGCTCATGGTGCTGAAATTGTCAGACAGTTCACCGTAAACCCTAACCTGAGCTGAAGTACGGGAATAAAGCGTCGACAGTATGTTCACATACTTTATCGGTACACCCCTGTGTTTAAGCGATACTAAAAGTGTAGATCGACCCACCGAGTCGAACACGCCTTTATAGTCGGGAAATAGGGCGATTGTTGGCCGGCGGGACATACGACGTTGTTCCTAAATTTGACAAGGGGTAAAACTTTGATCTATACAAACTAGCCCAGAGAGAAACCCAACCTGTTCTTCCCTAATGTTTACCTCACGAACTGCAGTGAGTCGACGAAGTGTAATGGACACCAGAACCTTCGTGATGACTGAGGTCAAGCTAATTCCCGTATGGTTTTCGCAAGAGCTCCTGATTCCTTTTTTGAATATATGAACTATTACCGAGTAACCCCAGCACAGAAGGATGGTCTTTATGACCCAAACAAATTGAAACATGTAAGCCAAGGCCTCTGCTACTGCCTTCCCACCGTTTTTGAAGACTGTCGGCAAGAGACCATCTGGCCCAGCAGTCCTATTACGTTTGAGAACCGAAATATAATTGCGGACCACAGTTTCAGTGAGTGGTCCTAAATCTACCGACCAGGGTACTAAGTTACAATTTTGTGGCGTAACACTGTAAGAGCAGGAGGCTAGCTGAATTGATTCTCAAAATGTTTCGCCCAGCGCTCTAACCTTCTCAACTTATAATGAACGAGTGTGCCATCTGACTCGCTGATATCTTCACGGACAGACGTTCGCATTGGATCAGTGGCACGGATAAGCTTGAATAGTCTGCCGGTGTTCCCTGATGCAAAAGCAGTTTCTATGAACTAGTAGGAATACCTATTCCTTGCAACCTTCCTCAATAAGTTTGAATAACGGCGGAATCAGGTCTGTATGAACCTGCTATGAATGTCGTTTCCATATTAAGTACCAAACGTTCATCCCTTATTATTTCAATGCATATTTCACGTCAGACCGGCCTTCGGCCACCTCATCCGTAGTCGTGTGCCATGATCTAACGGTCGTAACCTCGTAGTCGTCTGATAACTAGACAAATGTAGACCGATTTTTTTGACGGGGGCGTTCTGACGATTAATTGAATCCCCCCAGGCGTTGATCACGCAGGCTCTGTCACTATCACCCAGACAAACGAAATATACTACTTAATTAAATTTCCTCACCCAGAAACATAGTAGTGTCCGGACCACGATGCCGCTGTGTGTGCTTTTGAAGCGATCCATACACAACCAAACAAAAGATGCGTCTGTTCGTCATTTGTTAGCAAACGAAACGTTAGACGAACCGGTGTCCTCAAAAGTTATGGCAATTTCAAATCAATCAGTGCTCAACAACGCAATGATTATGCCTTGTGCGGTGCGTTAATCTGTGAGCTGATTTCAAAGCCAATCATTCAGAGGTCTCTGGATCAAAGGATAGTAACCGGTCAGATTTCTACACATGAAGTTGTTCAGAAATGATCGCAGTCGTTTCAGAGTGCAAACACGCCCAGCTGGTGTACAGTTGCTGTTCTACTAGATTCAGCTCATAGCTGCTGCAGACATCCGGTGTCGAAAACCATTAAATTTATTTGCTTTCCCTGTTAATAGGGTGCTCACTCAAAATATCCGTGACTTACAAAAGATGCTCTGTGCGAGACGTGTGATAAAGTCAATATAAAAAACCAAACTAGTGAAAGAAATAAACACATTGCATCTGTAGTGGGTTTAGTTCTTTCATCCGTTACTACAGTGACAGGGTCTAAATTTTATTACGGATGGTACTGTCGATGTGACTGCGTTGTCAACATTAACTGATAATGGAAAATTGGGTAGCTACGTCAATAGTAACCGGTAACACCCGAAAATGTCCAGATCAAATCTTTGTGACCCCCACATACTTAGCGAGTACCACTCGTGGGCTTTGCTTTGAATATCTAAAACTTGAAGACATATTTTAGGCTTGCGTTCGACTCACTGTCCCTTCAAATTCTTGTGCAAATGTTTCCTTAGGGAATGAGTGTCTGAAATTACACAAGAAATTTTTAAAAGAAATATACAGTCATTTTCTTTGTGAGGTCTCCCCGTTGTACGTGTCATTGTCACAGCTGTTTTGGAACACTCCGCCCCAGACTGTGAACTAAAAGGCATCTACTCCAGACAGTACAATTCTGAAGACGAATCTTTCAGTCAATTAGATAGTATAATTCTGAAGACGAATCTTTCACTCAATCGACCGAATGGTCCTTGTCTGCATGCCGTTAAAGATTTGAAATTTCCAGATAACCCCCCCCCTCCCCTATCACATTGGTGTAACCCGAATGGTTCATGACATGGTTTATTATTATGCGAAAAGCCGTCCGTTATCGACTGAAGAGACTAAAGTGATAATATAACAATCCAGTTCATGGGCCGAACTGAAACTGAACTTCGAATCAGACATAGTCAAGCAAATGCAACTCTTCTAAAGACTCAGCACAGATTTCAAAAGCTCATTACCGACAGCAGCAGGTAATAAATACTTATTGACGGCTACAGTAAGTACGTCTACAACTACGAACGTAACTTCCCTTGACAATTTATTTGGCATAGCACATTATCCTCTTGTGCAATATGCAGCTCCGTCTTTGTTAAATTTGCACCGACTTTGTTTCTTATTGTTGTGACAGCTGAATTGGCCGTTCATCTTATACACTAATTTCGACCCGGCTGTTGCGTTATTTTGGCTTGCATTGGTTAGTGTTCATTTGACACCACGCACAATCCAGTCTATTGGTTCCTTAAAGTCGAGGCTTTTACGTAAAGTCTCAATTGATGTGTTACACTTGTGCTGTCTATCATCGTTCTAGTTAGTACCGTATTAATCCATTAACTTCAGCGTTGTCACCAACTTTTCATATCTGGATGGGTCGATTTATTAATCATTTGGGCTATTTTACGTTAACCACTCGTTTCGACGATATCGATCAGTCTGTCGCATCTGACAGTGAAACGTGGTCATACGACTACGCGTTACCGATCAACTGCGACGTCATACAGAAGAAACACTCTCTTTAAAAAAAAGTCTGATAGGTCGATCTTCTATGTCAAGCGAGTTGATAAAATTCATCAGTGGATAACGGATCGCGGTAAACCTGACGGCCGTGTAGAACCTACAATGCAACGAACACATCGAACGGTGAAGCGGAATCATGTGGAAAACTGGAAATCTTGCCTTTCGGTCAAAAGGATGGCAAACTGTTAACTGAGAATCAGTTTCGCTTGAAGCATTACATTCCATCAGACCTTCTTTGTGTTCGGCTACGGACACCAAGCTACATGAACGAATATTCGTGTACACGCAAAGGTCAACTTTAAGTGAATCTCTCCTTCAAATGGTTATCGTCGTACGGACCCGTCCCCATGTGATGAAATACTCGATCCGCCCAATACAATTCTTATGTTGAGAAAGTTGAACTTCCTGAAGATAATCTGGAGAGTGCTCGTGTTGGGTTTTCAAATGGGCATAGAGATTAACACCGAGCCAATTCGCCCCCTCAACGATATGGAAAGCGAGCGTTCTTTACAGGAAGAGCCTGTCTATTCACATCAAGACATTTGTGAAACTTGCCCCACAGAATTGAAACTGGAACCCTGTGCTGTATATTGACCAACCCACACATATATTTTGATAAAACGGAACGTTCGAAGAGCACATAAATTCAACAATAGCACACACGACCATATTCCTTATGAAGCAGAAAGGTGTGAATGACATTACAGTCAATGCTGTCCTCGCTGCACCTCACATTTCTAGTAACATACAACTTAACGACAGGTAGGGAAGAATGTTATAAATGTCACTTTCGTACCAATTTATAAACTTTAACGGATATCTCACGTTCTCAGATGGATAAAGCTCAGTCTTTTCACTTCTATTCGTGTGTCATACTCTATCGATTGAAACAGACCTCTACTGCAAAAATATTAGATCATGCAAATGTTGCCAACAGAATAAAATCGACAGGGGTTGAATCAGTCAAACCATATGGATCAGTGACATATCCGAATGGTTACAACGCTGAACACTAAGCACATTATATCTGATTTGTACGCCGGTTGAGCAAAAAGGTTCTCGTTGACTGGACAGCCTGACGCGCTTGTTAATGTTATCACACACGAAAACAAACTCAACTTTCTATCATTCAGCGACTACTCTCTTAAGACACTTAAGGCAAACTACATTGGCAAATGAACAAAGAGCCGCATCTGAATCCGAGAATAACGTCAACAGGAGAATCACATACACTCTTTCCTACAATGCAAGCAATTCCTGTTCAAGACTTAAGACACCATAATGGTACACTGAAAAACAAGGGAAATTAAGTGCGTACCCCGAAAGTAGGGTTCATTTGTTGGATCTTGCGTTCTTTCATCTGAAAATGACCAACAAAGGGTGATTCTGTCCGTGTGTGACTTGGATTTGATAACAGGGGAGAGTTGTTTTCCTGACCGACTCGGTGGTCAGCCTGATCATGACTAGACACGTTGGAGTAGGAAGAACCTAGCAGAGAGAGGGACAAGAGATCACCTCAACAACTACAGAAAAACCTACTGTTCGATCGCGCAGGAAGCACTCTTTCCAAACGGATAGCACGATCCAGTTCTTCAGTTAACTTTCGTGTATCGTTATCGAGAACAAATAGGTTTTCCAACTCCTCTACCGTGGGAATCACATCTGAATGTCCATTGACACTGACAGCCAAGTCATACAAGCGCTAAACAGGAAGTGATTTTAAACAAAATGATCGTACCTTCATTAATCCATGTAACTGATGAACACGGTCAGTTGTCATTTTCAGCTGCTTTACAGTGTTATAACGATTCATCAGTTGCACATAAAGGTCTTCCAAAGCACAAAGATTTTCTGAACAAATAAAGAGGTTCGGAGAATAGGGCATAGAATAGCATTCCAACTGACAAACAAGCCTTGTAAACAAAAACAAGTAAACATCCAAAAAAAAGTTAACTCCACTGTGTACACATTGTTTGGAGACATGGGCTGTCAAAACATGCAGCACGTCTCAGACAGAATGGATACGATTAGGTTGTTCAGACAACGACGATGGTATCTAAGACAGTTAAGATTCAAACCTGGAAATCATGATGCAGAGACCACCATCATTTCCACTGAGCTACTACACACTTTCCAAATCGTAACGCTAAACTGCGATTCAAAGAGAATGTCTATAGAAGAAAGTATATCCAGAATGTTACACAATCAGACCTCGAGCCGTATGGAACTGTGGTGTCTCATCTCCTTTTGTTTTTCAACCAGGTAAAGAAATATCTGATTGCAATGAATCGATGAAAAAGCAGAAAACCATGCCCGTGCACTATGGCAAATGTTACGAAGAACACGCGTAACCCTATAGTATGCTCACGAATTACTGAATCTCTGACCCATACTTGTACACCTCTGCCTAATTTGTAGCATCAGTGTGAAGTACCTTTCTTCAGAGTTCGCCGTCCACAACGTATAGACCATACTAATCCAGTACAGCCCGAGGATGACAGACTATTGGAAAAAGTGTCTCAGACGTGTAAAATGAAATTGGGCATCGCTAACTATTAACTTTGCAGACTGATGGCGAGATAAAGAGAGGAAGTATAAACGGGCAAGAGCGAGCAATCTGGCACCTGGGAAAACAATAGTAGTTTATGGTTATGTGATCGAGCGTATAATGAGTAACATGGGAGGAGTTTGGATGGAAGACACGTTTTGTAACCACAAACGATTTACACATTAAAATAAAGTTTACCATCCATCGCGAAATTTGTTTATACGGAGGGAAGACGAGTTTTCGTGGGAGCATGACAGAAGCACCATTCTGGTGAACAGATTCAAAGTAGGAAACGGTCCTAAAATAAACATCTAAACCGTGTCGTACAACTTAGACGGAACGTAATCAATTAATTTGATCAAAAACGGGTGCTGATAAGCGATACAGACTATCGTTAGGAATGTACAGAATACTAGTTCAATGACTGCAAAAATGAAGATAAGGTCGATCTCCAGGATTGAAGATAAAAGCTACCATTGATTAAAGTCCGAGGTTTTGTGACCGTGGTTGGGGCAAAACCGGCAACCTGAAGTAGACCATGTTCATCTTGACCAACAGAATGTTGAAAAATGGCCTACTTCAAAGCTATACATAAGGATGAATGAATTCATTTTAAAATAAGCATCAAGTTTAAAAACGGTAGTGTCACAAAAATGTGACCTTTGGAGAGGGGGGGGGGAATCAAAGTGCTTCCGAACACAAATCATCAATTATCGATTTACACACTGAACCAGATTAGTGGTGACAACATCGATAACAAAATCTAAATTTGGAATTTGCGACTTCCAGACAGACTTGTGAAACTGGGCAGTGTTTGGTTCACTTAAAACTCAACAAATTTCAAGGTAGCAGACAAGAATGATGTGCAAATTGACAAAGTTTGTCAAATTTGCAAGTTTAACTCACCTTTCGCATAGACTGAGCTTGATACACTTGAACAGTATTTGTCCCGTCCTGAGGAAGTACGCACGGATGGTGACACTGGTGTGTCTGAATCCGACTTGTGGGTCGTCGATGGAGATGAAGGCTGATTGTCCAGAAAAGAATTCAACCGACCATTGTTTGAGGGACGTTTGGCAGTTGAAGTGGAAGTTTGTTCCGGCTGACCGCAAGCTTCTAATTCATCCAACTGTTGCCCTAACTGGAAAAGCTCCCGTTCCAAAGTGTGATCCGGGTCGAATTTTACGACTAAAAAAGGGAACAAAACAAGTAAAGCATCAGTATAAATGCAAACAAGTGAAATAAAAAGTTAACATACCATACAGCTATGAACGACAAAGTTCAATACTGAGAAATGAGCAGGATGCCATTTCACACATGATAGACGGATGTGGCTGACAACACTATGAGTGAGACTCGATCATCACTGCCCACACGCTATTTGTTCGCAGGGGATTTGTGTCGATCGACAATGCAATATTTAGGCATTTACCTCAATGACATCGTTGTAATAGATATAGCAAACTAGGATATTTTAAACCATGACAAGACCAAATAAATTTATACTTAAAATGAAACTCTATAGCTGGTGCGATCTTCAAATCAAAGCGAGTATAGTGCGAAAACAAAGTAGCGGGAACTTTTTTAGATGACAGAGTTTCCCAAAAGCGGATACAACGATGACAGAGCCGCAGGTTGCAGTACTATCCGAACAGCTTAAAGTATCCCTCGCATGAACTGGACATCAATCACTCGATAACAGCTTGCACGTTCAAATAGGCATTCTAGTCAGTCCCTTTTGTAAGAAAGCAGTATATTCGAGGTTTCTTCTTGGCACAGAACGGCAGTAGTGCAGGGCCCTACCAGTAACGGAGCTTAAACGCCAGCTCACGTTTTCATGGAGTATCCGCAGTGATTCTGCGTCACAGTCATCATATTAGGCACAACTGAATTAGTCTACGAGAACGCTCAGCTACATTCGCCTACCGGAAATGTTCAGATTACTCAAATGTCTTGAGATCAGACATAGAATTGTTCAATCGATGACTTCACGTGTTAAGTTGAAAACAAATTTCCTTAGAACTGCACTGATTGCCGACACGAGACGCTGGGCAATATGAGTATTACTCATGAGCAGATGTGGCTAGGCAACAGGTGTTAGACTGTGCACTTAGCAATGCGGAAACACAAGCCATGATCCTTTAGCTGGAAGTAATAGAGCGTTTTTTGTCTTTCAGATGAAGGCACGATGTGCATTTGCATCATGGTTACATATGCAAGCCGATGTTGTTTAGAGCTGTAGTCACTCTAACATTTGTTGCAAAACATACTGGTTCTTAGGCTTTCTTGAATCTTCACTTGTCCCATGCGTGGTTGTACTGGAATTTGGTGAACAACCAGATAACAGACCACGAACCCTATGTAACGTTGAACAATGTGTCAAACGCGCACTACGAATAATGCAACATCATTGTAGGCAAGCGAAGTGAACCGTAAATGGACAATATGTTCATCCTTGCCACGGTTGAAATTAGAACTCCGGCCACGTTTTCATGAAGCAACCGTGGTGACCACTGCACCATTGACCTCACATCAGGCACAACAGAATTACCATATCTGACGAGCTCTAACAAGAGCGAAACTTGAGCCTAGTGCTTCTTTTCGAAAGAGGCTGGCTGAAAGGTTTATCTGAATGTGAAGGCTGAGTGAGTGATGTTCAACTTGAAATTAACCAAATCCTGAACAGTAATCATCAGTAACCTATACGTTTATCGATGTTGCGGGTCCGAAAAACGGGCCACCTATGATGTTAAAATGAGAAAACATTAACTCGTTTTCGTCCTACAAAAGCGTGTACTCCATGTCCTTGGAGATTGTCTATGGTCTCACAGATGGGTGTTTTGCCACCCAACCAGACAAAGCAGAGAGAGGGTTGGATTAAATGAATGCACCATGAAATAGATACGAAACTACAGATACCTAAAAATGTGATACATCCGTGTGAACACCCTACCATACTGCGACAGACCAAAGTGCTGCCGCCCATAAACCAATGTGGATACAGTATGTTGCTCTCCGCTCAATGCGGAACCGAGATTGTGTGAACGATGGCAATGCTCAGTGCCATTGTGTACAGCAAGATCGTCACGTGAGCAACGCATTACCTTGGTAACAAGCTTACGGAGATTAATGTGCACAGTTCGGATGTGAAGTCGTAGTGATATGCGCAATTACATTCTTCTGAGTTGCGCTGCCTGTTGATTTTGTCACCAGATATAGTGAGGCAAGTGATGGGACAAATGAAACACTTCCACCTACCGTCGTTTGACGATTTTGGGGTCCAATGCCATTTGGCTAACAGGAAACATTTCTTCAACTGAGCATAGTCCGACCGGTATGAACCAAGGTCACTAGGAGTGCATAGATTCGGTCTGAGTTGAGACAATTTGGTCCGAAGTCCCGCGAAACGAAATAACAAATCCATCTGAACGGATTCCGGGTCCAAAGCAGGGTAAACGGGAACAGACCCGAATTCACTGTCACCGGTGGCCCAGGAAGTTGTGCCATGTTCAGACAAACCTGGAATCAAATGAATGTACAATAAAGTGGTGATCAATTAAAATGAACTGGAAATGAACTAGACGTGTTCAACAATAGCTGTGGGAATTATGTCTGGTGGAGTGTTTATTCCAAACAAACGTCGCAGCTGACTACATCAAGATGGAAATTCCAGGATAATGAACCTTTACATACAAAGCAACCATCAAAAAAATAAAACTAATTTGGATCGGGTTAACAGTTCTTGATATCAAAACTCGAAATCGAATCCGTTAAAATCATGCCATTCTGATATCTGAAAATGTTTTCGTACATCTGATTCTATAGTAAATAATGCATAAAGATACGGAGAGTATAGTGGTACTAGCAAACTTGACAGAGAAATTCACCAGTTGTGAAAGTCTAAATGTAAGAAATGCTAGATGAAAACGAAAAAAAATAACTACATGACAGAAAATAGGCCCAATCACATCCAACCAAACGTACAACAGTCACAGTTCAGAACGCAAAAAAAAAACAGCTAGTCCGAGATAACTGGAAAATGTCACGTCCATCTTCATCCTCCAGAGATTACTCTGACAGCTAAGCTAACCGAGGACTTGGCGTGAATAACTCAACCCAACCGTCGAGTCTATGCTTGAAAGCACCAACTAGCGGAGTAAACCAGAATGAGCAGACACGATGCCGAACGAGTGTTGTCTGTAAATTAAACGGTTCACTTGATGTAACCTCAGCGAGTCGTTTCGCAGGTGGCGATTTTGGTTCTACAAGAGTGGGTTTCGCAGAAGATGAGGTAGCAATGGAAGATCCTAGATACTAAAAACAAGTCGATTCTGATTTTGACGATGCGTACAGAACTGTTTTAGTTTAAACAACCTGGTTGGATATTGCAGTGAGCGGGGTGACGTGCTCGACCTGTCCCTTTTTGTTGTACCTTCAAGACGTATGAGTTATAAGTGCGAATAGTTGGCTCAAGTAAGAGTGTGTCAGTGAGTTGAACATTTTAAGAAAAAGGGCTTTCACAATAAAACGTCTCAAACACTCGTGAATAAACTCAGTGATTAATTAGATTTCTCGACGATTAAAGTGTAGTTCTGGGTTAGATTGGAATCGGCCGAAATGAGCGCTCCCCCGTTTCCGGTAGTCAGGTTCAGTCTTTCTACTTCGACAAAATAAAGTGTACAGCAAGTGTTGCGAAAGCGCACAATCATATACTTCGTTGAATTAAACAGTAGTCTAACGGCACACAAGTACTGAACTCCCTGCAGCTTTCCAGTGTCCACATTAAATCATATTTTCGCGTTGTCAACACATAACATCAACGAGCAGTTGACAGACTAAGAGCTGCAGTAAGAATGAAACGAGCAACGGTAGTTTCAGTAGGGAATCTTGATAGCACAAATGAGTGTAGTTTAAAAACATATCGCCACTGACAAAAATCAACCCGCTCAAAGGACGATGATAGGTGAGACTGGCACACAGGATGTGACATGCACGTAACTTATCGAGTGAAAGCCGCAAACTCAGAAGTTGAAAACACAATTTAGAGGCACTGCTTCAAAACCGTGAAGAAGGTGTGTTTATTGCCAAGCGTCTAGGTTACAGCATTCGAAGTCAGAAAACGAATCCAGAAACAATAAGTAGTCGCAACTTTGTTAGTAAGGTTCGATTCTGATGTTGAACCATTATTAGACCTAGTAAACCAGCTAAAAACTCAGGTTCATTTTAAACAAGGATAAATGGTACCCAACCGGATGGATAGCTGTTCTTTATGCGTTAACTAGAAACAGACAACAAGCACGTGTACCATCTCAAACTGTATGATGGTATGTTAGGTTCGACGGATGACAATTACGATTCATGGAGCGTATTGATGAGGAGTAAGCAATAACAAGCAGTGGTCCCAATCTGTATTACTCAAATTATTCTTACAGCAGACGAGCGGTCGGAGACGAACCCAAACAAACAAAGTGGATGTAACTAAGTGAAATACGGAAAAAGTGAAGGTGTGAGCAGTTAAACATAATCGAACAGCGTGAACGAGCAGTAATTTAGTTCATACGAGCAGACAGTTGATTTGCTCACCGTAAACAGATTGCTTATGGTAAACAGGCTCCTCGTGAAGATAACGACTTGGCTCGTTCGTCGAGAGTTGGTTGACAAGCCCACATTCGGAAGGAGATTCACCAGGTCTCCTAGTGGATATGTGCGCCGCCAGACTGTCTGTTCTTGATCTCACGATGGAGTTATGCAATACAGACGGAACACATCTGGTATGACTGAAGTACAGTGAAAATGAAGAAAGAAGTAACAAGTGCAAATCGGATGCTAATTTACTATAACAATTATAGGTAAAACAGAGCAATCCACAACTTTCGCGTACAACTTCAAGATGGAAAAAATCAAAGTTGGAACTTGAGGAAAAATCAATACCTCCTACTTTCAGCCAAGCTCGAAGGACAAATGATTCCCATTTGTAACACGAGGGTCTCGAGTTCGAACAACGAGCGAGACACACGAACACTCTATAAACGAGTAGTTAGTAAGTACTTAAAGTTTCCCGGCGCTCATTTTCAACAAAACAGTCCACCACCAGTTTCATTCGAACGGAATTTGAACTCACAACTTTTGTATTATGAGATAGGCCCGTATCTACTAAATTACTGGTCCTTTGAAAACCGTTCGTGATGGAGTAGTCAATGTAATTTCTGCCTGTCCTGGTTACAATCCGTTATTATGGACGGATGCAGTCAATGTCACGTTGACAGTTTGCACTAGCTAAGGTTACGGTCGTTTGAAGTGTTCGGAACAAATCACAACGGATAAGATCTTCGGCTCTTCGTACAAAATTTGTCATCCCAAATCTCAGTGGGGCTACCTCATTACAGTAAGCTGCAAAAAACCGCCAGGAGCGAATTTCAGTCTGAGGCTTAGCAACATAGACCAGCAACATATCGAGTCTTCATGGCCGCCTCCAACATAAAATGATAGTCCGGAGCAACAAAGTATGAACAAGTCGTATATTAACTGAGTAGCAGTTAAACACAGATTACAACTTCATGGAGGTAAGACAGAGTTACGGTGAAAATGATAAATGTTGATCAACAAAGAAGTGTGTTGAGATAATCAAACAGACATTTTGTGGAAAAAAAGATGGATAAGCCAACTGCATGGAAGTTGGAACCCACGGACATAAATAAGCAATAAAGAGTAAACCTAATGAAATCGCAAAAATTGCATCTAGGAACGATATAATGTTCACCCGGTCCAATTTGGCTGCACAGTCAGGAAGCAGCTACAAACAACAAATAGAACAACTCATGTCACATGACGGTTTCGGTTCAAAATCGAACCGATGTTTAGGAAATATGAGAAAGTTACGGCCCACCTATTTAAGCCTAATCGCAGGCATTTGATATTATTCTGATATCAAACCCACAACTGTGAGCTCAGAAGTAAACTGCTTGTCGTGGTTCGTTTGTTTATGCAACCTAATCAATTTGTTTACAATAGACTGGCACGAACTAGCCAGTTGCTGAGAAGTGAAGCAGAAACATTCTTACCAAGCACTTGTGCCGTTGTGCGGTAAATTATCCTGTGCTTCATGGGAAGCGCTCGTTTCGGCAGTTGTGTGAAAATGCTCCGCAACTGAAATAGGATCCATACGATTCACCGCGTTCCCACGACTGGATGATGAACTTCTGCGATGTTCAAAACCAGAGGCCACTTGATCATCTTCGGGTTTGCATTGGTCTGAAAACCGAAGAAAAGGTGTGGATGAGTATTGAGGAGTTCGACTGGCGATTGGTAATTGTCCAAAAGATCCAAGTCGTGCTTGTGAGAGTCTGGACAACGGTTGAGATCGGTGGTGCAGAGAATGATCAGAGACAAATCTATTGTGTGCCCCTTGGTGCATGCCCGGACTGCGATCCTCGGACGCGGTACGTATTTTCGAACCCATACGAAGCTGATCAATAGTAACTTCGGCCAATGCGTGTTTAGCTAACAGATTGTCGTAGAACATTTGCAATTGACGAATGTAATCATCCTGCTGTTTGCGCATGGAGATCTCCTGGAAGTGCAAAAAACAAGAGCGAGCCAATTCCAAAGCTTTAGTAAATTAAAAAGTGCAATACAGAGGACCCACTACAAAGTATTTTTAATTCGATAGAGCGCACGCTAAATGAACAACTGAGACTGCTCAGGAGAATAATTAAGGCGACAAGCAGATGAATCGTAAAGCCATAGTAACGACAGAAAGACAATCCTCACATTGGTGACAGGTATGAACATGAGGCAACGTATGTCAAACAAAACAGAAATTATAAATATCGCTTATAAACGTTAGCTGAAGACACAGGTGTTATTTCTAAACACAGAAAGAATAACTAGTGGGAAAAAGGGACCTCTGAGAGAATTGGTAAGCTGTCACGAGAATAAATCAGCTTGACTGTCCAATAATCTTATCCAATAGGGTACGGTGATTAAAAACACCATCACCGAGTGTGGAAACGAACCTAAGAACTCTATGCAGCACATACTTCAATCGGTCAGTACTTAAATGAAACTGCAAAGAAAGTCGAGAGCAAGAAACTCAGGCTAGCCATCAATGGCACGTGACCGGCCTGCGTTACAAACATTGTTATCGCTCAGCTCACCAACAATAACCTACAATGATGGTCCGTTGCAACGAGACAACGTTACAAATTATAAGCCTAAGTAACCAGGTGACGCAAGTATACCGAAGGAGTACGTACGCAAACCTAATTACGACGGGTCAAATAGGGCATTCGGCAAGACTGTTTGCTGCAGCCAGAAAGCGCGGTAGCCCGTTGATAACAGCTCACAACAACCAATTACACCAGCTAATTACAAGTTCCAGTCCAGTTGTCGCAACTGCCGTTGTTCAAGTTTTTGTTAGACTATGTAGGCCACCTGGTAACAAACTCTTAGAAGTGTAAAATCTGACAGCTTGGTTTTTCATTTATTTGTTGTGTCGTAAACGCTAACGAGCGAACTAACCAATAAGTTCGTAAGCGCGAACGAGTTTAAAATGTTGACGTTGAGTGGTGAAAGATTGCCAAACGGATAAAATAATTACTAATGGATAGCAGGAGATTTCTGTCAATATAGCTGCGTTTGGATAACCGGGATCTTCATCGAACACCAACTGCATGTACGCGGAAGACAAATAAAGTTCCCGGAAAAAAAAAACGAGCTTCGTTCAACTCAGATCAATACATACGCGAATGTCACGAGATTATTTTAACATTACTGCTAATTGACTGACCTAAACAGTAGGCTTGTATATTGGCGTTAGCAATCTCAGCTGAAGTAAACAATTCAACTCATCTTGAATCTCTTGTCGGATTGTTAACTTAATTCCTCTAGTTAGTAACACAACCGGGACGGTGTTCTTCGCTAAAGACATATTAACAGTACACGGTATACAACTCAAAGCTAAAGCAACCAACTTCTGTCTACAACCAAAAAGTCAATCATGAAATTTGCGTTTCTTCCGAACAGCAAACGTGTTTTTTCAACGTTTGCGATTTTTCCATTCGAGATTTGTTGCTGAGTACCAGAGGGCTCTAGGGTCTTGCTGACATAATCTAATTGACTTCGCTGTCACTTGCCCTCAGTAAGAAGTCCGGCGTAAATCTCTTTTCATCCAGAAGCATATCGAACACAGTTCAGCGTTTTTTAGATCTCCGACTTCCCGTCGTATTGCATTGCTTAACAAAATGGTTCATAAAATACTTCATAAGGATATTTCCAACTGTCGAATTACCCTCTTTCTGTCGTTCATAACCATCACCGTAAAACTGGTAGAGAAACCTTGCTAACCGCATTTGTGCTCGGCCAATAAAACTAACCAACACTTCGTTCTCGTTGTTCAAGTCTTTCATTCTCCGCTTCGTCGCTGTCTCGTAGTTACAGACAGTAATACACTGGACAAGCGTTAAGTGTCACACCTTTAAAAGGCTCTTCGTCATCGCAGCGTCCTGAACGCCAAAGATCATTTGATCACTGTTGGAGAAAGTCTAGTTTCCTCAAAAGTGACACGCATCGAGCTTTATTCAAATATTTTGTGATATTGAATTTTATCATTTAGTGCCACAAAATACATAAACTCAATTTTGTCTTCTGGTTGGCCAACTCCACTTTTACTGCATCAACTAGGATGGGACCCTTCAAGGCCCATTAATGTACACAGGAGCAGAAGCTGGACTGCCACGTTATCGTTAGTTGACATTAAATACATTATGGGCTGAAGATCAAGGTCTTTCGTGTTACACCGGTGTTTTGGGTGTCAGTCAGTTCCGTACTACGTGTTCGCGATTCATATATCGTACACTTGTGCGCTAGTCATTCCCAGTTTTCGTTGACCACGCGGGTCATAACAATCGCATGAGACTGCTCTTCACACAGATGCAAAGGCCGCAAGTTCTTGTCAATTCTTTCAGTCGTCACCTACTGGCAGATACATTCCCCATGAGGACGATTCCTTGTTAAAATTCGGGAGCGTTCAACAGTTTAATTTGCCTGATTAAGGTAATATTTTTCGAACGTAGTAAACACTAAACTCAGACCACTTCCACCTTCATGGTCAGTAGAGGTCGAATGCAGCCAGATTTAACTGCGACCACCTCTAATGTAATGTCGAAACAATGCTAGTGAGTATTACTTTAGTCCATCAGACAAATTGCTCAGCACAGTAATCGTCAAACTTCTGTCTCCATATCCGCCATGCTTCAGACGGTCCGCTGCAGTTCGCCACATCAAACGTCTCAGGCGGAACAACTACAACCATAACAGATAAACCGCCTTAGAATCGACTGGTAGGCTTTTTTGTGCTCCGAGGCCACGCCACGTACTTGACAACTGTGTCAAAAGATCACAACAATGAGGGTCTGAGCAGCACTAAGCGCACCATTTACAAGTTACTACAGCTGTAACAAGAGCGAAACTCAAGTACAGTGTTTCTTTTAAATAGGAACTGAGTGAAAGTTCTATGGGAATGCAAAAGCTGAGGTTAACTGTGAGTGTCTTTTAATTTATACAAACAGAATTCCCATATGCAAACTTGGCAAAACGTGTGTGGGTGTACAGAAGTCTTGCGCGCAAGTTGCAAACGAAATGTACAAAATCAGAAAGCCAAAAGGTGACCAAGTTAATGGAAAGTCGCAGAATAACACGCAGAAATGTCATCGAACGTCACCTTAACCAAGACAAGTGATCAACTGTAGTTCCAAACACAGAGCGGGTTCGAAAACATTTTGTGGTGCAACAACAAAAGCAGTCAGAAAAACGAATCGGAAACTGAATAGACAAAACGCAGGATCAGCGGTGGAAGCAAAATTAACTTACTAAACCAAATAAAACGTACTTGTTGGAGTCTCGCTTGCAATTCAGATGGAGAAGTAATGACAGGGATTTCCGAACTGCACGTCACAGTGGTTTTTCGTGGACACGACAGTATACCGGAGTTTCCCGATGAAATTTCGGAAATTTTGATATGCGGCGACTTCTTCAGCGAATCGCCTACAGGAGTTGGTTCAGTCGGATAGACTGGTGTGGTGACCAACAGGTCACGAGAAGCAAATTGGGACCTAACGTGGTTGTAGGAAAACAGAATTAGGCTGACGATAAAATGACAAACAGTTACGCATGTTTGAACAAAACAGTTAGGACACGGAAAGTGGTAGATGAAGATATTTCGTACTGTCTCGTCAGTACCAAATTTACAATGACATGGATTGGTTTTTCATTTCAAACAATTAGAAGATTGAGGTGGATAGTCAATCGGTGGGTTAATTAAACGCCGCTAACTCCAAAGCAGGGTAAGGTTCATGAGCAGTTGTTTCTGAACAGTTGATTGATGGTGACCACTTCAGCAAACCACAAGAATTTGGGAGTGAAATGAGGTAACAGGATTGTGAACACAAGCTGGGTCGATAACATGATCAATGGTCAGGACGTGTCTAGCGACTGCGGACACTGGTTTTCTATGTATTAAAGTGATAGCCATTCGTCTATAATATGGATTTCAGCATCCGTTTAGGCAAATGCTTTTTCACGCTGAGGATCAAGTACCCCTCGGTTATATCTGTGTAACATCTACTGCAATTACATATAAATTAGCAGACGTAATGTGAAGTGGCACCGACAAGCTGATCTTTGATTGAATGCACAGGTGGCTTTTGGATTCAAGCTAATAAGCGGAGTTCGGCTACGTCAAATTTTCGTTTAATCGAAATTTAGTCTTTGCGTTGTTTGATGCATATTGTAATCACCCCTTAAAAAGACTTCTTTTTCCTCACTTCGATCACATGTTCGGATAACAGTTTCCGTCTACTATGGCTTTCTATAAACCCTTTCGCATACCCATCAGATTGTAGTACGGAGGTCATCAAGTCTAATTCCTCCGTAAGGTTGTCCTGTGTACAAATTCGTCTTGCTCGTGTGAATGCTGTATTCACTAGCGCGCATTTATGATGAGCCGACGTGAAACTATTAAACTTCAGGTAGCGACTAGACTTATGTGGACTTCCTATGTACAACTTTCCTAACCCAACCACTTTCCCGACGACTTATAAGTATGTCTAGGAACGCCTAACAATCATTAATCTCAAATTCATAAGTTATCTTCAGGTTGCGATGACAACTATTCAAACACTGCACTAGGATATCTATTGTCTGTTTGGAACGACTGAATATTGGTGTACCATCGACGTATCGTTTTTAGCATGACAGCTTTGTTATACCTGCGGCTAGCTCTTGTTTTGTTTAAAATTCCGAAGGGGCCTGTTTTAACTCAACTTTTCGCCCCATATTCCACAGGTACTGAGTATGAGTTGTCACTGACAATGAGTGTAACAATATATGGACAAATGGCAATATATGAATGTGAACGAGCCAACTATCTTAGGAGGATAGGCATGCCACAGTATGTGAAGCACTATCATCCAGAAAACCCCTCCAATCAATGGTTTGAACGGTCGAATGATGCGCATCCTGATGTGATATTTCACACCTACGGTCAAATCTCTCAAAACCCGCAACAGTGGAAGCCACAGACCGTCATGCGACTTGTTGCGATCACCGGCAGATAAACCGGATTATGGGCGATGTGACAGAAACTACGTTCGTTACAAATCATTCATAAACTACCATGAGTCTTAACGGGTGACATGGAGGCTCGAACCGCCACTCACCGCAGCGATGACAAAAGATAGACTAGAAGAACAGAACAGTAGTTTAAGAAGAAGGTAACAAAAAATTGACGTACGAACACGCCATTGACTCGCGTACAGGCTTCCAACCAGCGAATGCCTTAACCCGACAGACAAGACCTATTGATATAACTCAACAGAACGGTACATTTTCATAGTTCATAACCAGGTCGTTGCCGTACCACCTCGTGGATTTACCCAACAGCTGGTAATATCGCTGAGCAATGTTCGGTGCGGTAAACGCACAGCTGGCGTACGAAACACGTGACCCATCTCGTATCCAGAAATTTTGGGAATACACCAGAACAAACGGTTTCATCGCTCACCTAACTAAAAGGTGTGTTATGAAGACAATTATTACGTAGTCCGGATGCCAAGAAAGCTTATGTGAACTAAAAGATAGATCAAAAACTAAATCCGTGAGATTCAGGGAAAAACTTATGACCTCAACAAACTTCAGTTACCCAGTCGGATTTTCTACCGGAAAGCATGAAACTGGAGAGATTAGGGAGTAAACACATTGACTACATAGTATAGGAAATTTACCGATCTATGTTCCTATCTGTTTTGTTAGCCTGAGAATCAAAAGATACACATGGACTGATAGAAGAGCTCTCCATCAATGGTTTGTTGACAGATTTGGGTGTATCATGAAACAGTGGCAGTTTTGAACGGCCTTTCCTCTGTACTGGGCCCTTTTGTTCAGGCTGATATTCGTTTTTGCGTAACTGACAGATGAAAAGAAAAGAACGAAAATCAACGTGGCCAACACGATCGAAGAACATGTGACGGCAATTCAGGCTGGTTATGTAAGCATATATACATGAACACATATGTAAGCATACATGTAATTGACAAGCAAATAGCTGGGACCAAAAATAAAAAGACAACATATTTTAGACACCCTTGCAAAAATGACGGATGCAGCGTAGAAGTTGAAATGTTAAATTAAGCCCTAAATGTGGTCAATCGCAGAGCAAGGAACACAGTAGTAAAGAAGCCTAGCAAACAAAATTACCAATCTTGATTTGGAAAGTTGAGATGAACATAACCAGGAAAAACAGAACCTCCAGCCACTGAATCCACAGGGCACAAATTTCCTAGTTCAAATTGAAACAGCATGATGTCACTGTTTGCGTTACATGCATGCTAGACTGTCAAACATTAGAAAAGATCAATCGATGCAACTCTCAACCACAAGTTAGAACCGTTTCAGAAACGGAACTGAAAAAAATCCATTTTCTCTTTGACAGTACGGTTCATGTACCAGAATATGTGGTTCGTCTGTAGTTGTGAAAGTACTAATCGCATAGGGAGAAGGTGAAAACTAGGTGTGCCGACATTGGGACAACTGAACACATCGAGAAGAAAGGTCGTAACGGATGAGATATTGTACACCTGTCACACACTGGATCGAACACCTGGTAAAGTAGCACCGAATACGCTGGTCAGGTTACGTGATCTAGGTAACAAGTTATCGTCAGTTAACGTTAGTTAGATGCACACCCCACAGTTATATGGAGGCAACCCGCAGATTTGGTGATACGAGCAAGCGGGTTAGCTGTCTACCAAATAAACTGGTCAGCAACATCTGGCTTCACACACTGATTGATTATATGGTATAGTTTCACCAGACTGATTATTCACTAACTTTTCGTTCTTATTTCCACCGGAGGCAACTTGATACCAAAATAAATCAAAGGCAAAGTTGAGTGTCACGCAAGGTGCCTGTTCATTCACCCCCTCTTGTGTACTTCATCAGGATTCATTCACTACTTTCCGAAAGTTTCTTCCTGAATGAGAGTGGTTACTCGGAGTAACTGCAACATGTCATCGGTTGAACGAAAGTGAACGAAAAGTGATTTACTGAACATCGCCTAATGGTCATAGTACGAGATAGTGGCAAATTAATTTCAAGCTTCACTCGACAAACTGCATAATGAATTCGAAAGCAGACTATAAACATCAATGAGGCGACATAGACTATCGAATAAAACTGATCTTAAGCTAAGACCTAAAGAAGGGAAAGTACGATAACCTATCACAGGGTACTCAGGAGACTGAGTGATCGCTAAACATCAACGAACTAGCTGGCAACAGTTTAGGATGAAACCATAAAAACACCTTGAAACAAAAGTCGTAGTATTTTTTTATGTACTGTATGTCGGATTATATAACGCTCTTGAGAATTAAATCAAACAAGCTATGTACAACCTTTCAAGATACACAGAAGTGATGAACATTCCAAGGGTTCATTAGAGGGAAATGTCATTAAAAAAGGTAACGAGTGTCAGAGAACTCACCTGATCTTCCTCAATTTCAGCAGAATGCCACCTAAGATTGTCTGAACGGATATGAGGGGCTAACAAGCTTGTACAAAGCTGTTGGCGATTTTGGTCAGTATGTGGTGCCCACACCACACCACTGGTTTGCATTTGAGCGATCACTAGATCATGTGTTTCAATCGGATCTTCTTCAGCATGCGATATCACTGGATGCGGATTTACCAGTTCTAGCTGTTGTCCAGCATCAGAGAGAGGAGAATCAGGATAAACTGGTTCAAATGTATCCGAAATCTTCCTATCGGAAAGATATGTGGTGGAACTTATCGGTTGATCTTTTCGCACGTGTGTAGGCGAAAAAGCGTTTAGCATTACGGGAGTTGATCGACCACGTGCATTACCTCTGAAGAGGTGTCTGCCATTAAGATCATTCATTGAATGGGATGAAGGGAGTAAGTTCGCACACTGAAAGGGGGCTGCATTCATGATCTGTGGAAAAAAGCAAAATGCACGTGAACAGGAAAATCGTTTAAAACCAAGGGATCGACAAGGTAACTGTAAAATCAAGCAAATTATCGGGTCAGTTATGTGGAGTAAACAAGAAAAAGAGAAATAGCGCACGAGAACAGATCGGTCCGTGCAAGTAGCACAATAACTCGTAAACAAGAAACAAATACACACAGTCATAAGATACTCCGATCTGAACCTCGAAAATAAGTGTTAAGATTTAAAAAGTTGGATTTCTTCCTGAATTTGAATGTGGCAATGAAGAAACAAACACTCGTAGATGTTAACATATCATTTTGCCCCATGAGTACCGAAAAACAATACCCAGATATGAGTAGAACACTACTGAGGTGGGATGAGGGACTAAAAGACCAAAAGACAAGAAATATCGGATGGCTGGACAATATTGTATTAGACCATCAGACCCGAGAATCGTTCATCATCATCATCAGTGGTTCACACTGATGATTAACTGCCACATAACCACGAAGGAAAAGAAAGGAAGGAAGAAAAACCCATATGAGGAGACAGTAAAAAAGAAAAGGAGGGGAATGGACCTAACTACAAGAAATAGCTGCGTCTATGTTCAAACATACAACATCGAGGCGCCTATACATTAAAAACAAACAACCGAGCTGTAAGTGAAACTATGACGTCATCAGGTAGACAGCTTCCTTACAACTTTCCCTGCCACGCGCCATTAAATGCACTCACTTCACAGACAACTCGGACAAACAACAACAGCATTCACGCCACTGAGCTCGGTTAGCCGCCATCCCACCTGACGTTTCAAGCCACTGACTCTGCGAGTCGCGAGGGCTCCAGCCCGGGAGACGAACTCGATCTATAGTGACTAACCCCTTCGTGAACGATTTCATATGTCTACGTCAGGTCATCATCTGTCCATCTCACACCTTACGCCAGTCGGCCGCAGTGTCACCAAACAGTGCTCGGTGTGGCAAACGACCAGCTGGCATCCTTAGTACATGACTTAACCATCTAAGTATGTGCAAGTGTAAGGAGTGAGCAAAAGTACTCGTTTGACAATCAATGACAATGCAGCCCTCACTGTTGTCTGATATACAGGACCCTTGAATTTCAGGGAAATACCTCTCAATCGCAAGAGGTGTCTCAGATTAGCGAACACCACCTTAGGCTTGGAAATACGCGCCTCTATTTCATTCCCTACACCTCCGCCGCCGCCGCCGCTGATACAGCTTCTCAGGTCCACACCGGCATCATTCGAGTGCCGCAGACAGTCTTAAATTATTTCGCCCATGACGAAATTGAACAAAAATGGTGAAAGGGAACAGCCTTGATGTACACCTCTCATGGTGCTGAAACTGTCAGACAGTTCACCGTAAACCCTAACCTGAACTGAAGTATGAGAATAAAGCACCGACAGTATGTTCACAAACTTGGTTGGTACATTTCTAAGTGACTCTAAAAGTGCAAATCGATCCACCGAATCGAACGCACCTTTATAGGCGAGGAATACGGTGATTATTGGCTGACGGTACATATGACACAGCTCCAGAATTTGACGGAGGGTAAAAATATGATCTATACATCCCCGGCCAGGACGAAACCCTGCCTGTTCTTCTCTAATGTTTACCTCACGAACTGCAGTGAGTCGACCAATTATAATGGATGCCAGAACCCTTGAAATGACTGGGGTCAAACTAATTCCCCTATGGTTTTCGCAAGAGCTCAGGGCTCCTTTTTTAAATATGAGAAGTATTATCGAGTGACCCCAGCACGGAGGGATGGTCTCTGTCGTCCACACAAGTTGAAACAGCTGAGTTAAGGCCACTACTAACACCTCTCCACCCTCTTTGAAAAGTGCCGGAACGATATCATCTGGGCCAGCAGCCCTAGTACGATTGAGAGCCGACATGCAATTGCGAACTTCAGTCTCAGTGGGTGGTTCTAAATCTACCGACCAGGGCGTTACATCAGAAGTTTGTGGAGGCAGCATGGTAGAAGCAGGAGGCCAGCTAAATTGACGCTCAAAGTGTTCCGCTCAACGTTCTAACCTTCTGGACTTATTATAGATTAGTGTGCCATCTGCCTCGCTGATGGCTTCACTGACAGACGGTCGCCTGGGACCAGCAGCACGGATCAGCTTGAATAGTTTGCCGGTGTTCCCTGAAGCAAAAGCGGTTTCCATTTCCTTAACTTTTTCCACCAACCAAGCCCTACGATCAGCCTTTAGACTACGTTTCAGTTTCCTACGGATATCTCTCCTAGACTTATTATGTAAACTGCCAGGAGGAACTTTCCGTCTGGTTTCTAGCAATTCCAGAGATTTCTCTAAAATCCAATGTTTGTTTAGCCCATGTACCCCTGTGCTGCATGCTACAGTACCTGCTTTCTGAATGGCCTGTGAAATTTGAGTCCAGCAGCTATTACGATCTTCGGAGTGAGTACTACCAAGGTAGCTTTCTAAGCTGGTTTGGTACTTATGCTTTACCGATGGTAGAGCCAATTTCTCAACAGCCAGTCGTTGTTGTCGGTGAGGTCGTTGCTCAGCAAAAGTAAGAACCAAACGACAGCGCACCAACGCATAGTCTGAATCCAAGTATGTGCTCCAATAAAAACGACATTCTTGAATGGGACTACGCCACCTGTAACCAACAGTTATGTGGTCTATCTGAGACCAGGCCTGATTCGGAAAAGGCGGGCGCCAAGTATAGCATTGACACGCACGATGCCTCAAACTAGTGCTGGCCAAAAATAGCTTATGCGCAGTGCGCCGCTGCAACAATCACCCGCCATTGTCTGACCGATATGATGCTATCCCAAACCTGCCACCTAAACGAGAATCGGCCTCACCAAGACGGTCGACCTGAGCACTCATATCTCCGGCCAGAACTACTATATCAGAGCCACGTGTCGACCGAATGAGAGCGGTCGGATCCGAGCAAAAAGTGTCCTCGACGCCGACGTCACTACAGTCAGTAGGAGCGTAAGCAGACACAATGAATAAATTTCTGAAAGTTTTGCGTCTAGAGTTGGTCTTAACGGAAGCGGACAGCACAAAGTCTCCTGTTAACAGGAATCCAATCTATCAATGAGGCTGCGACCGTCGTGCTAAAGACTATACCCACTCCAGCCTAACCTGTAACAGCGGCTGTGGAGTCACCCGAAATGTATAACCAGTATCGGGTAGACAATGCGAGTGCTGTTAGTTCCATACGTTGACTACTGTCTTGGATCCTAGTCCCTGAGATAGAGCAGACATCGACATGCAGTGAGTCTAAAGTTCGTGCCCGAGCAGCCTGTTGATCTATTTGTTTTAGCGTGCGAACGTTGAAAGCATCTATATTAATTCGCATTCTGGGTTTAAGCAAGGGACGAGGGAGACATGAAGCTGAAGGGCAAGAGACGCAACCTACCGGCTCAGTGTTACCACGGTTAGCAACATCTGTTGTGGGACCTGTGAAGTAACTATCAGAAATGGAGGTCGGGAGGAGCCTGAGAACTAAATTCAATAGGACATTTGGGGAGGGGTCAGCAGTAGCATGTTTTCGCCTATCCATCCTACTGCATGCAGCAGATAAGGCGACCCGGTTTATACTGCGAGACGGCCGATGCAGTATGGAATTACTTGTGTTAAGATTATTCATGGTTGTGTGTGGGCTGAGATACCACCAGGGCGCCCAGACCTAGACAGGAGAACGATTAGGGTTCTCAACCAAAGCCTTTGGCTAAAAAGCCTGTACCGCAAGGCAGCGGGTGGGCGGCAGTGTACCAGAACTGGTACGTTTTCCGGAAAAAGATGCCAACCTTCTTCCAACCCCCAACCTGAAGAACCAACAGATTATGGTTTGTCAGTCATCTACCTACTGGCCTGTCTGGCATCAGTGATTCTGTCGGTGTAGTGGCCACACCGTCCAGTTTAGCCAAATAGGCAGCCGAGATGCGCAAGCCGTCACACCACGTCAAGGGCCAGTCTCGTTGGGACAGCTGAGAATCGTTCCGTTTGATTGAAAGCCCTGACAGCGTCAACTTATCAGAACAATTCATGGATTCAATGGACGGTCAGCCCTCGTTTACGAACGCTTCAATGCACAAAACAATAGCAGTTATTGCGATCTAGCTGACACCGAAGGCTGTGATATAAAGTTTCGAGCAAATCCACTGAAACACTTACTACCATTATACATGAGGAATTTCAACTTAGATTTTCAGAATATGCGTTGTTGACACATAAACTAAGCCGCCATGAGCAGCCTGTTGGAACCGGCACTTACTGATTTCTTCATGCTAATGATGATAAAAAGTAAACTACCTAAAAAAAATTCGGCTTATTCTCCAATCGATATTCAGGGTCATGAGGCATCACACTAATCCTGTTTTTCGCGCCTTTCTGAGACAGTTGCGATTAATCGCCGGAAGCCAGCGTTATGAATAGGGAAACAATTATTTGTAGGCCTTATACTCCCACATACAGTGCCATCTACCTAGTTTGATGTTGCTCATTTTATGTCCCTCACCACATTTCACTAGTCTTGCACATACTCCTGGTTACTGTTGTTTGGTACTGATGGGGTAACCTAGCGTCCGTCTTCTCTCTGCAGCATCAAACTTTCAGAATAACGACTGTAAACTAATTATCTAAGGAATCAAACAAGGAGCACCATGATAACATAGAAAAGCGATCGACTATTTGTTCAACTTGGGTCACGTCCAGCAGCAGAGCAGGACGTCCAGAGAGCTAACGCAAACGAACCTAATCACGTACTTACAAAGAACGTATATTTTGGGATTTGTTTTAGATTAACGAACACTCAACATAACACGAATCACAGCATAATAGATAGGTAAGTGTTTAGGTTCCGCTGACAGCTCTCAAAGCTTTAGGAAAAATAACCTTGGTTTTAGAACTAGCTAGATACAACCAAACTTGACGATAGAGGATTTATGATAAATTAAGATAGGCTTACAGATACAACCGGTTTTGTAGTGTTGATCTTGTAGGTCTCCGATATGACTGGTTAGCTTACAAACGTGTAGATAGTGTGAAATATCGTACTAGATCACACACAAGCAAGTTGCATTGATGATGGTATCTAGCTAGGTGGTTGGAACGTCAGCAAAATAAGCAACCAACCTGGAGAATAACACACCGCCAACAACATCCACATATCCAGTTACATTGGATAGAAACAGTGTATACCGTCATCTAATTTTATACAACAAACAGTTCAATTTTGTGAAGCTACCGAGCAGTTGCAATGTCAAATGGTACTACAGTTCACAGAGTTTAACTTCACATTTCTCAATTAAAAATTTAATTTGTATACTAGCAAACACTATAGTCAGTCAAAGACCCCGACGATTTCTGTATACAGTTGATTTATATGCCATAGGCTATTCACAGAAAAGTGATGACAACTGACAACAAGCAACCTGATCGAAAATAACCGCCAATGACTTAGCTCGTTGTGTGAACATGATAACCAATGTACAGCGAGGTCAACATTTGTATAAAAAAAGGGTTAGGCATAACATCTCCGAGGGTAACCATCCGAATATTTTGTTGAGGGGTTCGCAGAACCATAACTGTGAAGTCCAACGTCAGCTGAAAGGGCGGTGCGGTGAACAGAAAACAGTTTGACCACAAAATATTTAAAACTGATGCCCAAGTTTACTCGCCTCGTTAGCAGCTCGATAATTCAACATACCTACGACAGGAGGCGCTGCCAGATTTGGCGAAGAAAGGTAATCAGTAATGTCTGAGTTTACTGTTGCTTGCTATTTGCCAGTTGTCTTTGTTGTTTAGGACATACAGTGAAACTCCCCGTGCACTTGTGCCAGATGTTTTGTGGGCACGTTCAGATGCCGACGATATGAACCATTAGGAATAGAGTGCGGTTTGACAGTCACATGAACTCTACAAAACAGGTAGACTCAACCACTTGAACGCCCGTTCACACGTTCAGAGAAGGCGTATAAACCGACCATTTGATCAGTTGTGGTATAAGAGAATACGTCAAACGAATCCATCCGCAAGCTGGGTCGGTCTGTATTTACCACACACGTTATATCCCTAGTAAAGATTTTTATCAAAGTCTCGGGTGACTACTAAAAGTGCACGTAGAACGTACAACGTGAAAAGAACACATGGTCAGTCGGTCGGCAGAACATTCACCTGTAAATCACGAGGACCAAATATTGCACACAACGACCAAATGCACACACAAATTGTGAGCAAAGAAGCGGACGTTGAATGATGATTCGGAAACCATTCTGAAACATCCACAAGCAAACCAAGTAACTCAGAGCTTACGTTCCCACCTGAAAGACTTCATAACAGATCAGAGTGAGTCCGAGAAAGGTCGGTATGAATGCTCACACACGAAACGAGAGAAGCCTTGTGATAGCGCATACACTGTCGCCAATAGTTCCCATAGGTGCACAAACGCGGTGACGTAATCGTGTGGGTGTGTGTCTAGTACGGCAGTAAAATGGGTCGATCGCCTCTGACTCACCAATACATGCACAACAAACCGTCAACAAAGACGCAGGCAACCAAGACGGTTACAGCTTCCTTACTCACATAAACCAACGAAAGCCAGTTGTTTGGTAAAACAGGCATTTTCATATCAAGGAACCGGACCATTCTACCCTTTCTGTTGCTCGGCTTTCTTTGTGCAACTTATTCTGAATATGCTTGCTTAGTTGGTCACAAATTTCATCCGTTTACCTTGCTTATATCCTACATGAATCGCACTAACACATACTTCCACAGTTGAACTACACCAGCAGTTAAGATCTTACTCTCCATTCTTTACATTTGTTTGTTCTACAAGTTCGGATATTACCAGTGGATTCTCTAAACAGAATATTTCACTTTAGCTTACCACCTGATGAACTTACTTTGGCCATCAACATCACAAAGTCCTCTACTCAAATACCTTTTCGTTTTGAAACTCAACAGAGGTGTTTGGTAGGGATCATAAATGGTGTAGCACAAGCAACAAGTAACGACATATGTGCGCAGGTTTCCACCGGTCTCGATCATTGTGACGAGTTAACCCAGGCAAGGATGCTGTCAATCGTGCTAGAAAAACGCGTCCCGATTAATGCAAACGTTTAATATTTAACATATTAACTAGCGAATAACGAAGGATAGGGTAAAAGTGCCAGTTAATTACGAGAAGCACTTTATAATAATTAATTAAACTGCTTACAGACGAATTCCGGAAATCGCTTTTAACGCAGGATGGTTGATCAGCCAGATTGGAACACACAGAGAAAAGGGCAGAAGTTGATTGACATACAGGTTTCTCTTCCAAACTGCCATCTTCGATTATCTTGGAAGGCACAGAAAAAGGGGTCATTAAAATGAAATGGGGAACTGCAACTTACTGGCGTATGCCGCTTCGATTGGTAATCAACGCCACGATAAATAAAACGATTAAACAACCATCTCGGTATAGTTTAAATATTCCACAATTTCAAAGAAGCAAAACAACCTTTTCCGTAATACATTTGAACAGAGAAGTCAGAAACATTTTTTTGCACAATGTACCTCTCGAGCATATTTCGCTGCATCTCATCAGGTACATACTGCAGTCTGTGCGTTTATACAGCAAAGTTCAATGGGCATTGTGAAGCTAAACAACAAAATCAACAAAAACACAAGCACACAAACACTCACACACATCAATACACATGTTACCAGGGCAATTTGGTACTGACGAACAAGTATTTCTGTACATAGAGGAGTGGCGTCCATTTGCTACGACATCGGGTCTACGAACACATACCAGTTTGGGTTCGCAAAACGCTCATAGATACCAAAATACCGGGCTCAAGTCAGAATATAACAAGTCATGGAACCAGTGCCATCGATCGCCCGACACCCGTTGACTTGTCGACCACAACTGAACCTGGAGAAGGCGGTTCGAAAACGTTACGCAACTAAAAAG
This sequence comes from Paragonimus skrjabini miyazakii, assembly GCA_014338405.1. Taxonomy (NCBI): domain Eukaryota; kingdom Metazoa; phylum Platyhelminthes; class Trematoda; order Plagiorchiida; family Troglotrematidae; genus Paragonimus; species Paragonimus skrjabini miyazakii. Next base: position 24,364 of record JTDE01002287.1, on the reverse strand, counting down.
CGAAGGCTTCTCCGGTTCGCGGAGGCGCTAGCAATTAGCAAATGGAAGCCACTCTTCTATGTACAGAAATACATGTTCGTCAGAACCAAATTGCCCTGGTAATTGATGTGTATGAATCTGTGTGCGCAAATGTTTGTGTGGTTGTTGCTTTTGTTGTTTAGCTTCACAATGCCCATTGAACTTTGCTATATGAAACCAAAGACTGCAGTACGTACCTGATGAGATGCAGTGAAATGTGCTCGAAAGACACATTGTGAAAAAAACTGTTTCTGACTTCTCTATTCCATAATTTGTTCTATTAGAAGTGTAACGTATTTGGAACCTAAACTGGCCACCTTAAAAATCTTTATAACTCCCTTATACAAAACCTAAGGACACATCCGGTGAAAAGAACAAAAATTTCCAGCCCCCCTTTCATAGTTAATATGTCTAGTTTATAAGCTAACAGAGAAGGTTTCAAAAACTGAATAAAGGAATTAGTAAAAGAACAAGTCTGCTCGCTATAAATTAGCAAGTTAACTGGTTTTACTTGCGACTTTGTGTGCATTAATGTGCGTATGATACCAAACGACACATTTTGTTGAAAACACGTTACAGAGCCCGATGAACCTCTTTTATGAGCTACTTATATAAAACTGAACAAGATGAAGAAAACACAGCCAAACACTAAAGCCTTCGCTTATCCATGTTTCACACAATTTAACACGTGTAGTGAAGGCCTTTACACCACGTTCCAAGACGGTATGGGATTGTTAATCCAACCGTACGATGACGATGTTCCCTCCTTCATTTCTATACTTGTTTTGTACGTGATATCATACGCTGGTTTAGTGTGTGTTTGATCACAGAACCATTTAAGGAGTCCACCTAGAAACTCTGCACTGGTTTGCCATCTACTCCAGAAGAGCGTGTATTGAGTGATAGGTTAACTTAAGTCATCTGTATAATCTCACCAAACCTAGATCATACGGGACTAACTACCATAGTGCCACTAACTGTCAAAGCTAAGTTGAATGAATATGGTTTCCGAACATAATAAAAGCCGGTATGTCTTTCGAACTTACGGATATTAACTGACTTGCGAATATCAGTCATCAGAAATTATGAGTACTTAACCCTCAGTTTACCACACAATAGAGAGGGGGTACTTGGAAGTTCACATAAATCTACCGCCTTTTAGAGTTAATAACCTGCTCGCCATTTATTTTCATCCTAACCTCAAGCTCGATGGAGTCCGCAGATCAGTGCAGGCTTCAAGAGCACTTACAGGAAATGAGCTAAAACTCAACGTGCGGCGAAAATAACTCTTAAATTCGGTAAACGACGTTCCTATAGAAGAACGAGTGGTCGAAGTTCACCAGATACGCACACGTGATGAGTGGTAACAAGCACGATGAATTTCGATCACTAGACACGATACTTGTGCTGCCTCACTTTGTAATACCGCCCTTTAATAAATTTGAGAAATCAAGGAGGCAATCCGGCAAGATAGTATCATTTGAGTAGTTTACACGTAGGCAGCATACTTAAGACAAATGTACACTCTCAGGAGATCGAGAAAACTTGATCCTAATGAAGGATGATCTTCGACAATATGGTATTGTACATGAAACGTAAACTCAATACTAATGTTCAAAACTTTAAGAATATGAGATACAAGTCACCTTGACTGACGTCTGTGAAGTATAATGTGTTAACACTAACAAAAGGTGAGACATCAATGTGGACACAAAACATGACGAAGGTACCTCATTTTGGCTCGACGCAACCCCTCCAAATTGGTTCAGTTTCGGATCGCAAAAAGCATGGTGTGAAGCATCAGGTCGGACTTGCTGTGGCGGTGAAAAATGAGTACGCGGAGTGCCATCATTGGTTTGTTGATAAGCTGGGAAATCCCTTGAGTAGACCTGTGCCTCGAATTCCTGAAACTCCTGAAGTAAACTATCATTGTTCGATATTTCGCTTCCGGTGGGATCGTAGGCACCCCCGGGTGATCCACGACTTGTCATTGTTGTTGACGAAATAACCGAAATAAGTGACAAACGATGAAGTGAATCAAAGCCTAATAATCGAAGAAATAGGAAAATGAGATGAAGTTTATGGGTGACCATCAGACGACTAAAACTATGATATCGGCTAGTTATAGAGTTATATCAGCCCAACACAGATGCAAACGGCTGCAATTTACCACAATCAAATGGGAGTGACAGTCAACAGCGGGAAAGCATAAAGAGCCATGGTAAATAGTGTTTTTCGGGAAAGTGAAGACTTCTCGGACAACTTCAAGGACTTGAAACACTGTGACGGATGGCGCAGAATATACAAAAATATGGACTTCAATGAACTTGTCGGGGGAAAAAGTTTTGTGTCATGGATGACCAGTAAGGGTGGCGATGAGCTAGATTTAGAAGATGGGGTAAAACAAAAATGAGTATCAGACCTAGCACAGGAGTTCGCTCGATTGTCAGAACATCGTATTTGAACACAGTCAATTGCTCGTGATGCAGAGTCACTTGTCTATGGAACTATAATGAACGTTTATCTTTTACAACAGTCTATCGAAATATATTTAACCGACTGCAGTTGTACGAATTAAATGCGACACTTCTATATATTCGGACGTTTAATACGTTCCTGAACGCACTGCATCGCCACATGTCGAATGCACCCAAGCATATTCACGCCTACAAAACGCTTCTTAGATAAACGGGGGGAACTGGATAAATCATGGCTACTAAATACACCTGTAGAACAGACCTTTGGTGTTTCGGCAAATGTTTATCATCTTGATGAGTTTTCTTTGAAAAATGTACTAATGTCGACCCTTCTAGCCTCAAACTCACACCAGTCGTATACGAACCCCAACCTCACTCACAGCAGTCATCAATCCACGTATGACGACACCTGTCAGTGGATTACTGATACCTGAAGCCAAAGTGAATGAGGATATGTGTACACCGACATCCTAAGCATCGCGAATAACCCCAGAGTTGAAATTGCTACATGAACATGAAATTTTTCACTAACGGTTACGACCCCTATGATAGAGAAAGACAAGAACAAACGCAAAGACCACGACCAAAATAGTAATCCTGAACGAACGCAACGAAGTCGCAAAACTGCACGAAAATCAAAGCGCAAGTAGCGGAACTCGACTCTCTTAACTTGGAACCCCCCCCCCCCCCAACAAGGAAAAATAGGCCGTGAAACGAGCTAAATTTGTTGCTCAGCCCGAAGACAAAATAGTGGTTTGCAGCAACTGTACTTATAGATTTTGAGTGGCCCTGAGCCTAGGCCACTCAACAGACTAATCAGAGGCGAGCGCGAATTTTCGAAGTTTCGAGAATTCCGGCAGGCACTCAAGGCCCTACAATTGAAAAATCCATTTTTCTTGACAAATACGACGAATTATTGGGGAAAAGTGCTTTTCCTCAACGCTAACAGAGACAGCTTCATTCCGATATCATGGAGAAGGAGGGGAACACGAATGTTTGAGAGTGGATAGGATTGATAAACGGGAAGACGGGATTGCTCTGTACCTTTCCAATGACAACCATGTGGAATTGCACAATCCACTGTTTCACCTAATACCCGAGTCCGTTTGGCTGTGTATCCGTCTGCTTCGACAGGCCGCTTACTGTAGCCCTCACATATCGACTATCCACAAGTGACACCGTGTAGAACGGTAACCTGATCATCGCTTCGCCAATGATCACTGATCTAGCTTCTGGAATCACAAGACGGTTGCAACAATTCTGTTTTTGGTTTATACGTTTTTAACGTGCACTCGCATTTGGACTCTCAGCAGCGTTATTTTTCGTCACAACTATCGAATTAGGGTTATTCGTAACTGTACCAAGCCCCACTGAATGACACCCGAATTTGCATCGTCCGGTTCGGATGCACTTGGCACAGACGAGCCTGGCATGGCGAGGAACCTCAGAGTTAAAGTGCTTGTTACTTACAGTGATCACACCACGACTGTATTCAAACTTCTTGATAACTGTTCTTGATTAGCTGCTTATGCTCTAACGTTACGCAGTTACATCAAGTGGAAAACACAAGTTTAAGGGACCACTTTGTGCAGGCTTTTCAGGACTTACCGCTTTCATCCTCCATAAAAACATTTTGATAATACAGTAAGGCCACTATTGACACTGCAACCGGATTATTCATTCTAATGGGGAATACCAAAAACAACAAGACCTCCTGGCATCCGCTGTCGTACTAAAAAATTACTTGCGACAAGCGAGCTACCTTCATGCTATTCAAGCCTACCCAGACCAAGAGCGCTTGAAACAAACTTAAGCCTACAGGATATAGGTGTAATGAGGCTATTGTTAGGACGCCTACCCTGTTACCGTCTCAAGGCGCCTCCGTCGTGAGGAATAAAAAAATTATTAACTCAGTCTTACTTAGCGGAACTGTTCAAATCGGTTGAGACTTTTATATCGATATGCACATTTGCGATCCTAACTCTTTCTCACGATGTGGTGGGAATATGTGGTCATGACGTGCCCCACAAATACTTTGTAATTGTCGCCCTAGCCGCACCCGTTTTGTGGCGGAACGAAACTCTATTTTGAACGCGTCTTTTGGCTTGTCTTGGGAACGAATACGGGAACAGTCGCGGTACTATTCGGGACCGAGATTTCCGTGTGAATTATTGCTGGGACGTGAATCCGACTTTATCGAGCTCACCGCTATACCAAAATCGAACGGGCGTATCGTTTAGGAGGGTTTACAACAGACATCCACAGTGCTACAGTTGGACTGCAACCCTTTACAATACCCAGCTAACACAATCTCCCAAGTAGTTTTGTACACAGTCATCTAGAAGTGCTTCGGTTAAACCAGACATTCATAGCCCGCCTACAGATTCTGGCCTGACGAGCGATGATTGGCAGGCAGCCGAAGCTGTTGATGAATCGCCTGAAAAGGTATTTTTGAAAAATGCCGCCGAACCTCCGCGCAGGTCTGTTGCGGATTAATAAAAATCAATCGGCTCTCTGCTCTCAATGACGTAAACTTTACCAGTTCGATTGTTCTTGTCAATCTCAAATCCTAGGGTACAGATAACGCACCACCAAAACTACCAAATGTTGTGCGGATAACGTAGCTCCAGTCATGAGTGATTTGCTTCAAAAGTCCTTTGACGAAAATGAACTACCTGCTGACTGGAAGCAATGCTAAGTGGTGCCGATCAACCAGAGCGGTGCGCGTAACACAGCATCCAATTATAGACCCGCTTCCCTTTTCAGTGTTTCTTCAAAGTTTACGGAAAGCGTCGTTGACAAAGCCATTCGACGGCGCCCCTTTGCACACAGTGCTCATCTCACAACAGCACGGTTTTCGGTAGGACCATTGGTATGTTACCAATTCCGTCACTGCCCACGACCAGTGAACTAGAGCAGTTGATTTCATAGACCCAGTAACCATTATTCTGCCGGACTTCTCGTAAGCCTTTGACAAAGTAAAACAGGGTATGGTGCTTTTCAAGTGACGGCAGTGCGTCATTGGGAGGAATTTGGTATACTGACTGGGAGCGTGTCTCAGTGGACCCATCCTTTTGTCCATGCTAATGGCACTTACTCAACATTCCAAAGCGCTTCTTATTAAGTGCCGTAAGGGTCCACGTTGGGACCGTTGTTGGCAATCCTATATGTCAACGAAATACCACTGCTTCTGTTCGCAAGCATTCTGTTGTACGCGGGCGACACTACGCTTTGGAGTCATTTGGGACCCCACAGACGAATCTAGCTTACAATCAGTTACAACCACGCTCTGAAACTGGTGTAGGTTAAATAAAATGCCACTTAATGCTGCGAAGTGCAACATTCCAAGGCTTCGTTACGGAAGTGAGACGACCTACCACCCTGATTATGTTTAGTTCTGTGTACCTGAACAAGAGGAAGATTTAGGGTCGACTGTCATCCAGGATCTAAATCTGTTAAATGTGGAATAATGGCACATAAGGCCACAAACGTTTCTAAGTTTATCAACCACGCTAGAAGATCCACTGCTAGAAGTAAACATTCAGGCCTGTTCCCTCATCTCCGTAACTGTCTTTTTGCTTGAAAAAGTTCAGCGCCGGGCTGCGAAAAAAGTGAGGGGCCTTAAATGTTTTAATTATAAGGGCAGGCTTGAAGGATTGAGACTGTTTAACTTAGAGTTTCGCCGGATAAGAGAGATGCCATTCTCATCTACAAGATTGTACCTGACGCCAAACTACTTTTGTTTTTTTGTCCTATTCAGAACTGCGGACGCAACTCCAAAGTGAGATAATTTTCGTAGTCAACCCCGGCGCTGTTGTCTGCATAATCGACATCATTCGTTTGCCTTCGGAGTGATCTCCTACCGGATGAACCTGCAAGGGAAGATTGTTTCAGTTCCAACCATCCACACGTTCAGACTGAGATTGGGTAAATATCGTCGGAAAGGCTCAGATATTTTCAGCCTTACCCGCACTCAACCAACTAGTTTTCGACAAAAAAAGCAATCAATGTATAAAAATTCCCTACTCTTACCATGAAGAATTTTTGACTAGGTGGCCTGGATAACCAAGAGGCAAGGGGGTACGTCAAGGCTTCGACCATCGGCTTTGAGTTCATCGGAGGATTACTATCTAACCACATCTGCTTGTGTTTGGCTTGAATAGTTGGTCGCATACCTCGCCTATCGTGAGGAATATCTCTGACATCAATGGTAGATCATCTTAGGTTTGAACCTGGGAAGACCTGCCACAATCTCGTTCATAAACCTTTTGAAGAAAGTAGAATACGATACTATCCTTATTCTTCGTCGTAAGCGTTACTTTTTCAGTCTCGTTACATAGAACAACGGCTTATTGAAATGCCTTGGATTGAACGTAATTAAAATGTGTCTTCGAGTTCTGGTTAGCTCGCTTTGTCAACTTTTCTCCATTCATCAATCTACGTTTCTTTCAGATTCGGTGGGCTGCACTTCGGGTCCGCCTAGGTTCGAGGTATCATTTGTGTCCGTCCGTTAACTTGTATCTTCCCTACAACCCATAACTTGTACCTTCTCCCTGACCTGCACTAATACCTTGACGAGGTGGTCGCGCTTGTGTGTTGCTTTGATTTGGTAGATTACGCTGACTTGGACTCCCTTGCCCACCAGGTGCAATCTTGTCAGATAGGCCAAAGAAGAGCAGCCAGATGAAAAGCAATGACACTCATAAGGTTGTACGTCGCACTAATGACCGCGTAGGGGCGCTTAAGTAGCGAGATACGATCCTGTGAGCATACAGCAGAATTATTTTTATATTTGCAGCACTGCTGTCTTCCGTATCAGGAAGAAAGGGGTCCGAAAGGGTACCCTCAAACAAAAATCACAACTATCGCCCAACGGTTGACAGTGACCGCCGGCGTACTATACGACGGGGTCGAAGAACATCTGGTATCACCCAAAAGCCCGCCGTAGTTTCGGAAACATCCGCTGCGCGCAGCATTGCTCAGAATCGGACATCAATGTCTTATTTAATGTGCCCTCAGGTTAGGCAAGCCCCTCATCGCTAAGCGAGTCAGAATCATTGGCTTCCGACACGGTCTCCCAAGGAAACCGTGTATCTTGCTGTCTCGCAGGTCAGACTTTTGATTCCGAGACTCGGAGTGGGGTCCCTCAAGTCAACTCCCCTTCCGCTGCATAAATGACCAGGGAGTATCAGAAGTTATCGTTTGTTCGACAGTGACAAAGCATAACCACTACGATCATTTCTATTTATCTCACCCCTCAAATCTTTCGTCCTCTCTGTTCTCTCGGGTGATAATCGTTTTCTAAAACCAAGGCAACTGGTGAACATGGGAGCCTTCAACGTCCGCACTCTTTGGCAAATTGATCAGCAACCCGCTCTGGTAGGTACTCTTTCAAGTCTGGAGTCTGAGACGTAGTGCATTTCGGAGACGCGAGTCGACGATTCTAGCACCGTTATCCACTTGAGCTCACATATAAATAATTGCCAATCCAAGCACTTCTCTCAGGGTTTCTGGTAGTACTGAAGCTAAATTTCGTAGCCAAGCTGAAGTAGAGATCGCACGGAGTTCCGGAGTAGAGTAGTTTGCTCAATTGGACCCCAATGAACTGTCGTTTGTGTGCTGTCAGACTCAATGCATCGGTTAAAGTCTGTCGACACAAATCAGAAAGTCGTTGTGTATTCATTATATCGGCGTACGCTCCAACAGACAGCTGTTCGGATGCTACTAAGGATGTGTTCTATGACGCCCTTGTTGACCTCCTGGGGGAAACTAGACACTCAGACATCGACATATTTGTTAACGATTTTAATGCTCAGCTTGGTCGTCTTTCTCCAGAAGGGAGGCGGCTTTTGGGTATCTGCTGTCCGAGTACAACGCACTGACAATGGCGGAAGACTACTGCAACTGTGCACATCCCATGGTCTCTATATTCCAAACACCGCATTGCAGCACAAGAAAAGGCACTACACGGAAACAACCTTGAGCTTCTCAGCCATGGAAGGAACTCGCCCATATAACAGTAAGTTACAGGTGGTGCCACTTTGTTAAAGACTGTCGTACATTTTTGAACAACCACCTGGATCCGTATCATTCTGTTATGCGTGGCCGTTTGGCTTTGCTATTTACCCACAGGTCAAGCCTTCTTAAATGGAAAATAGTTAAATGGTATCCGGACGAGGACAATGTGAAGGACGCTTACCAGGAGTAGTTGGTGAACAGGTTGCCCAGTTCGAGTCAGGTGAGTGATCCTAGCGAACACGGGGGACAAATTGCAGCATCTACGAGAACTGGACGTGGAGAAGTGTGTTCCGAAAGAGCTGTTCAGTTGCGACAGAACTGGATTTCCGTCACGTCGATAAACCTCATGAACAAGCGTCGCTCGATCCCACCTGGTTCTGAATATGATGACGACCGTCGAGTACTGAAACGTAAGCTGAACAAAAGCTAGCGCCAAGATCGCGGGCAATGCATGGTAGAACAGTCGAAGGAGGTAGAACGAGCCTTTTTATTTGGGAATAGCAGAAGGATGTTTTCCCTGATCCGTGATTGTACTGATCGCCGAGTCAGCGTAAGTGAGACCATATGTGAAAAAGACGGTTCACTTATCACCAATCAATCGCGCCGAACAGAAAAGTGGGCGGAGCATTTCGAGAAACAGTTCGGCTGACACCAACCAGACTAGGTGGACGAGGGGACGCGAATGGACAGTTACTACGTTCCAAACGGCCCACTGTCGGAAGCAGAAGTGGTA